>NQII01000091.1:237085-260850 GCA_002778355.1 Clitarchus hookeri
GTGGGCGGAAGGCGCAGATCACCAGCTGGAACCCCCGCAATCGAGATGAGCCCAACTCCCTCCCCCCTTCCCCTGCATCCACCTTCTCCGCATCACTTAATTAAAGTCGAGTGGCGGCGTCATCTACTCCTCTCCGGGTCGCCTCGCTCTACGCCTGCCACTCCGCACGCGGCAATCGTGCCTGACGATGCAGCTGGTTGGCGGGTTTTCTCGCCGATCTCCCGCTTTTCCCCACCCTTGCATTCCGGCGCTGCTCCATACGCATCTCACTTCACCCTCATCGGGTCTAAAGACCTCGCTATTAGGAGCCGCCCAGATCTCTCCACTACACACTCTCTGCATTGTCGACTCCTGTAGTCGCGACTTTTCCTTGTTGCCCTTGTCGCAATAAGCATTTTCAAAATTGCCGCTCATGTCTATGACGGGTTAGACGAGGATCTCGAAAGAGGATTCATCATAATTGTCAAAACTGCGAGTGCAAACTTTCCCGACTTCTGAGATGGTGTGTGTAATATTTAAATCACGAGAATTTTGTGGCAGCCAATCAATAGAAAATACTTTCTGTAATGACTCTATTGAAAACACTTTTTAACATTTTTATTTGTACATTATATTTATTCGTAATTGAAATAACATTTTTTCAATTATATGCTGCATTATTTTTGCAAGATTTAATTATACGTTTTCTGAATTTCGCTTTTTATAAGCATAATTATAGCATCCTTTTGGTAAACAGCTTTTTCGATTTGTCCCCCATTTTCGTCACTAAAAAATTTGAGAATAACTTATGTTATTACATAAACGAAGGGGTTGCACACCATCCTGCTCGATTAATGGAA
Organism: Clitarchus hookeri; assembly: GCA_002778355.1. Classification (NCBI taxonomy): domain Eukaryota; kingdom Metazoa; phylum Arthropoda; class Insecta; order Phasmatodea; family Phasmatidae; genus Clitarchus; species Clitarchus hookeri. The sequence continues at coordinate 237,925 of NQII01000091.1, forward strand.
AGTATATCTAATGCGGGAGAAACGAAGAACGGGAGTTTTAAAGTAATAGTATTGTAAGACTTCTATCAATATTTAATATGCCTGAGTAAATTTCTGAAAAACCAAACAAGGGAACCACAAACAGAAATATATCAGAGTAACTGAGGCTAAGAACCATAGAAAACCTAGCAGTCAATAAAACTTGAACAAACGAACGAAAGGTACAAACTGGACAAGAAAAATTATGAAAAACAGCTAAAATCAACGCACACCACGAAAAGATTGTTTGCTAATCACAGTACAAGGAACCTAATCGAAAATATTAAAACCCAACCAAAAAAGACACAGAAACGACACATTGCAAAATTGCTACGAGCAGAAAACGCCCATTTCAGAAGACACAGTAGGACGATGAAAACGTAGATAGCCATAGTTTGTCGTTTCTCTGTGATATGTTTTCAATAAATGTTTCTGTGTGAATTGTGTGAAGGCCTTGAGCGATAAAGAAAATCATCTGCAGTAAATTTCATGTTTGGTTTTGGTAAACGTAAGTAACCCTGAAGATACATATAGCACTTTTGATGTTGACCATCCTACGTTAAGTGCTATGGACTCAAAAACTGAACGATTACTACGTTTAGCCAATGATAAAATAATCGCCTTAATTTTTTATTTTTTGGGCGAAGATAAGGCATTGCTGTCTTTTATTTCACTTCACCACGTAGTTTTAAAACACATTTAAAAATTGAAGCTACATTAAAAATTAAAAATAATAAAAACTTTAACTTATTCTGATATGTGTCCCTTACCATGTATGTTAATGTTAATATGGTGACTTGACTCTACCATAATAGGTTAGACTATCGTACAACAAAACGTTATTTAGCAATACCTTCATTATACTAACATCTTTCAAAGGTTTGGAAAATAAGTCATTGCAAACGCTATTTAAATACGATTTAAATATGGAAATAAAGAATAAATTATCGTGATATTTGCATCAGGATAAATCTACCATTAATAAATAAAACTATTGAATAACAAAACGTAATTTAGAAAAATATTTAGTTACAGTGACATGTTTAAATCGTTTGAGAAAAAACTATAAAAACTATTTATACATAAATTAAAAAAATTAAAATAATAAATAAATTACAATGTCGTTAAAATCTGCATGACCTACAAACATGTTGACAACAACAATTATCTCAGAAGGAAATACGGAACATGTCGTTGACACCTAACAGAATTGCATAAAATATTACTAAGCCTAAAACAAAATACTGTCGTTAAGTCTACTCGCGCACGCACACACATATCAGCAGAATATTAAACAAAAAACCAATCACGTATGAAAATTCACTACAGTCGCATAAACCCGTAAGCAGAATAAAAATATTATATTTAACAAACAGGAACCAAAACCACGAAAAAGAGCTTCCACTTTTTATTATTTAATACTGTTTACGTAGCACATTTATAAAGTCGCCAATATATTCAAGCAAATTTCTTTGAATTAAGACATAGAAACGGTATCCTTCGCTTCCTGAGGTAGACAGTTCCAGAACTTATATGCGGTCACCATGAAAGATGAAGCGAAAAAGGATTTGGGCACTAGCAAAAACGAGTGTTAAGTGCATGGAAACAGTAATAAACGAAGACAATAGATAGTTAGGGCATCCTATTGAAAACAATTTCTTTAGCAAGTACGTCTTTGGCAATGTACGTCAGTTTTTTTAAATCAAACCATGTGAGATTATGTCTGTATTTCGTGACGTGGTCCTTATTTTTAAATTTAAAAATGAGACGTACGCAAATGTTCGGCATACATTTAAGTGTCTGAGCTAAATATGTTGACCTATGCAGGTCACCGAAAATTGTGCCAGTATTGTCAAGGCGTGAGATTATTAATGACTCTCTTAATGCCTTAATTAAATTCGTAGGTAAAAATTTTAAAAGCATTCTTAATGAATGCATAATTACATTTGTTTGTTTACATAGATGTGCAACATGTTCTCGCTATGTTAATTTTCCACTGATTATGATACCTAAGTTTTGACTGATTTCAAAAAAGAAATCGGTACGCTATTTAGTATGATAATTTGTGTGCTGGTGACTTTTGATGACTAGAGTAAAATATTGGATCATATTATAATTTGGTATGATTTATTGACCACTGCAGGATGCATGATAGCTCAAGGTTAGCTATGTGAACTGAGGATGTGATATTACTGGAATGCGCTGGCAAGTAAATTTGGTAAATTGTATGCATATATATATATATATATATGGTCATTAATAAACATAGAGAATAGTAGGGGCCCCAGCACAGAGCCCTGAGGAATGCGTGCACGCCAGGCGCCGAGTTGCTTTGCTACCCCAATAACTCTCTGATAACGGCCACACAAATAATTTATAATCCTCTCTAATGATATTTCAGAGAATTAAAAGTATGGTTTCAATTTGGCGAGCAGGAACTCGTGGTCTATGGAATCAAATGCTTTGCTAAGATCCAGCAGGACCAGAATAATTAGCATACGTTTATCCATGTTTTGTTTAATGTCGCCAGTGATCCGAAGAACTGTAAACGTGCTGAACCGCTTCCTTGAGCCAGATTAACGGTCAAGCAGTAACTTATTTTCTATAAAGCATTTTATTGTCTGTTGGTAGCCAATATATTCGAGAGCTTTGCGAATTATGGGAAGAATACTTATAGGTCTATAATCGCTGGTGCACTGAGGATTTTTTGTCTTGGGGATAGGTAGGTGTCACTAACACGAATTTCCACTGAGTTGGGAAATTGTCTGTGACCAGAGTGTAATTAAGTATTCTGGTTAACGCTCCTAGGATAAATGACAAATCTAATTGTATTTTGTCAATTTTAAGTTTCTTGTTACTCTGAGCCTTAGATTTAATTCGTCTGGCATCTTTTAGTACACCAGTAGGAGTGACACAACTGAAGTAAAACCGCTCGTTTTTATTTCTGTTACGGGAGTCTATAAGAGATAACCTTTCTTTTTACTTGTGAAATGAACAATAATTTCGTTAGGGCTTTTACTGATTTGCTGACTAGAGTTGTTAATGTCTTTAAACTTTATACCCATGTTCTTAATTTGGTTCCATAGATGCCGAGAGGATGAGTTTATTTTTATCAAGTGGCGAGCGTAAGTGAGTTTAACCTTTATAATTATTTGGGCACATCGGTTTCTGAGTAATCGGTACTGTTCGAATCTCATACCTGCAAGTGTATAATTTTTTTAACCTCAAAGTTTTATTGTTGCGAAACGTATTACCTATCTCTATCACCGTGGTCGTCAACGGTGCTGCTGAATGAGAAACGCTCTTTGTTTCTATAGGAATGTGCTTGTCAATAAGTTTGTATAAGTAGTAAAGAGTTCACTTCATTAAGTTTGTCATCAACTGTTTGCAGATCATCTATAAACCACCACTGCACTTTGGAAGCATCTATAATAAATTGCAACATTTTTTTTTTTTTTTTTTTTTTTTCGGGTTCTCTATAATGTGGTAAACATTTTCGGTAAGAATTTAGACCTACAGAGTGAGTAAGTATTAGGTCATGGTGGGATAAACCCAATTGCATTGATTTGTCCAGAGTATAGGCATTTTCCAGGTTTTTACGTAAATATAAGGTAATGAAAATTGTCCACATTGTACATTGGGTTGAGTCGAGAGGGCAAAATGCCAAATTACACCAGGAAAACTAGTCGCGAAGAGCAGTTTTTGACGAGAGACTGTTAAGAGGTCAGTATTGAAATCGCCTATAATCAATGTATTATCATAATTAGGAAGTATAGCAAGTAGATACTTTTCATGGTAATTCTTTGACCAGATCTTAGGAGGTTTGCAAACAACAGTGATTATTAATTTTCGTGAAGAAATAGTTTGTTCAAGAAACATTTCGGTTTAGTGCAGTAGATGCTCAGAGAAAAACTGAAAATGTTAACGTTTATACGATTATACACGCTAATATGTGTTTTCAAATGTTTCTTAATACGTTGCGGGTTTGATATAAAGCTTGTAAACAATGGAAATATGTTTTAATTTAGCAAGCGCCAGTATATATATGTTTGATGTAATTGTCAGAACATACTAGATATTATCAGATATTCTGTTGGGCAGCTATGGAAAATATTAATTTGATCAGGGGAGCCATGGATTCAAAAATGTTGAAAACCACTGGTCTACCTCATATTTAGTCCATGTGAAATGCACGCAGTTATGAGCATGAAACTTTTTCAATTTGTTTTTACAAAAGTTTTTAATTTACCGCGAACTATTTGTAACACCCGTGCTTCTATCAGAAAGTGACAACCTAAAAAGTATTTTAATCGTGAACATGTTAGCCCTATTTTTAAGCTAAATCTTGATATAGTTTACATAAAACAAAAATAATGGGGCGTTAGTTGCCACGCGTTTCACTATTAACAGCTTTAACCCACACAGTCCTGGTGTTCAGGACCGAGGTCCTGCTGCACAAGAAGGATATTTATGGTTGTCACTGCACAGAACAAGGACTCGGTGGCCGGGGTTTTTAGTTTTATGATTTGTTGACGTTTGTGCATCTCTCATTTGTGAATGACTAATAGTGACATCAGCGAACACGCATTACGCTGTTGCGAGAATAACGCTCGGTACAGCTACAGCGCCCATCAACTATTTTAACGATTGCAACACTTGAGGTCGTTAATTAATTTGGCACTGAATGGGTTAGTAATACTTTTACTTAGAGATCAAGAAAATTCACGGATTTATTTAGGAACAAGGTAAATTTAAAAAAAAAAAAACCTCGTGGGTTTATATTCTTTTCGCAATTGGTCCATACGTTATTTGACATATCCTGGAGAATTCTCAGGCAATAATAAACGTGCAGCAAAATTGCAGGCCCAATCATCACCTTCCACTGCGTGACAGAAACCAACCAATCTGTTGATATTGGAATTGTTGTATATGGGCCTGTGAACAGTAACCTAAAGCCAGTGAACTCGCGAATTTTTTAATGTCCCTACTAATTTACTATTTCTAATTGACTGACAATTTTACTGTGCGTACTGTTATCATTGTTTAACATGCAAATTTCTTTAAAGTGTTGATTTTAAAAGTGCTCTGTTCTAAATGAAATAGACAAGCGTTCAATTGCATACAAAAGTAGATATATGACAACATAAGTACCTCTGATTAAAAATTAAGCCTACTTCTACCAATATTTAAAAAAATGAGACTATCTTTCCTCCGAAATGGTATTGATTTAAAACTAATTCACAGTCTTTGAATAGGTATAAGCAAACTTGGAAAACCCTAAATATGGCATTATTGGTTTGATTTTCTAGAGTTCAGAGCGCCTCGTATTACCTTAATCATAAATTTAATTTTTTGCCGTTTATATTTTGAAGTTTATTGACGACTTCACAAACCACGAAAATGAAATACGATTCGAACCACTATTAGCAGTTGAAGATTTTATCACAATTTTTTTATTTAGCTCTCTTCTACTCCTTTTATTTTTAATGTGTCTCAAAAGGGGAGGAGAAATCATACACATTTTACCCTCTACATTTTTTTATTTCCAGCGCTTTGTAGGTTTCTTGAAAAAATCAAAATTGTTTCTGCGTCATATATTTTCTCAGTGAAAACGATTGTTAAAAAATGTAACGTAGTCTGTTCGACGTCTAAAGGAGGAAAGTTATTTACTCATACAAAGTAAAACGCTTTCCCGTGCGCCAGTATACGAGAAAGCAAACGACGTGTTAAAAGCCTTTTGCTTACGCTTGTCAGAGTAGCGTTGCAGTTCACACATGAAGATTTGTTAACTTTGGGCTACTGGTTGATGTCCTGTCGTGAATCTTTATCGTTTCTCTTAGAACATATTTCCTTGAGTAGATTTGTTACCGTGTGAGAAATAACCTGGCTCCTGAACAGCGTTGGAGAGTGTTTGAAATACACGTTTATTTTTTCCTACGAAACTAAACTATTAAAAGTGTGTCCAATGTGCTTTTCTGCGAAAAGAACACACACTTCAGACAAGGACTGTTGAGTACTTTAAAATGTCACGCAAGTTAGAAACATCATTTCAGAGCAATCCAAGACTCATAACAACTGCTTTTTTTAAAGCGATTTATCTCAAAATATACATACGCCTCACATACATACTTAACTACTCGAAGGGCCCTGCACTAAGCCTTCCTATAGACTTCCAACAAATAAAATTATAGGGTCACAGCTGAAAGTGCCGTAGGTACACGCAGTGCGACTAGAACACTGCACGCCAGTTTAAAGTCTTGCACTTAGAGGCGACGGCACCATTGTTGCACATGCAAGTGTCGTCCTTATCGCTCCCGCGCTTCTCAGCTTCAAACGCAGAAGAAAGCTCCAGGTAGACGGGAGCCTTAACGACACGCAATTTTGCGGCACCGGAAAATGTCTTTGAGTTGCGTTGCTCTCGAAAAATTCAGTTAATCTGTCATCGATGCAAATTGTACCAGCAGTGGGTTCTGATATAAGTAGGTTGCAACACATGGTAAATAAATTATATAAAGACAGTTTGCGAAATTAAGAATTAAGAATTAACTTACTATCGTTATCATTATAACGTTATTCTTAAATGGAACAGTTTTACTATCTGAATTTGACTCGCCCACACCATTTGGAGAATAAATTACATACTATGAAGTAAAGTAGGAAAATTCACTTAAGGGGGTAGTATCCTTAATAAATTTGATCATTATTGTGTATTATGTTCTCGATCTTTATTTAGTACACTATAAGATCATAACAAAGTACTTACAAGTTCAGTTATTTGTTTATTTAATACGCTGTTAAGGAATAATTAAGATTTTATTGTCCATTTATTTGCAGTTGCTCCATGATCTAAGAATAATTTCACGTCTGAAACATACATTTTTAAAACTAACTTTGTTGTTTTCTATTCTTTAAAGTGCCTTATTTTTTTGTTTTTCATTTGTAAACCACCGAAAACGGTTCCTTTCTGTACTTCTCGAAACTTAAAATCTCGACGCGCATTTGAAATTACTACTACAGACAAATGAAAGGAAGCACAAAGAAACTAAAGACGGCAAATCACGAGGGAATACACATAGATTCAATTATTGACCTGAGTATCTAATAAAATTAGTAGCTGGTGGAAATATAACAGCAAAACAGGTTTTTAGCAAAAAGACTAGTGGAAAGAGATGCCCTCCTCACTCTGTGGTCACTGTCCGAACTCTGTGAAGGCCTTGCGTGTAAGCATACCCCCCTTGGGGTGGGGGGGGGAGCAGGGGGTGGCCGAGAGTGCACAGGGAGCAAACACGAGAACGAGTTTCGGTATTCCTAGTGTGTTGGAGGTTTAGGAGGGGGAGGGGGTGGGTAGTTGCCTGTAAGCCGTGGCGTGGTAAGGAGCCTAGCAATTCTCGGAAATGTAATGACGACTAACAATGAAAACTCTATCCAGCCCTTCTTTAGCTAATGTCTCTATACATAAATTCCGTAGGAAGGAATTGCACTCTATATAATTTGTTTTAGTTAGGATTATGAACATTTTTGCATTTTCATTTCGCATTTTGCATTTGCGTTTCACATAGCATTTTCATTCCTAAAAGACAACCCCAAAAGTTCAAAACACAGCAAAAATTTTTTTCCAAACAAAAATAAATTTTGAATATTCTGTACGTACGAGTATGTAGATGTACTTTACAACTTCTCCCATGCACAAAAAATCTTAAATAGCTATCTGAACCCAGTATTCTTTGCAAACCAAAATATAGGTAATTGAATAGATTATACCTATGCCGAATGAACAGTTGAGGATTGATTCGGAGTTGCGTGTCGATTCGCTGCCGACACGTACAACACTATTTACAAATGTTCGTCAAGTATACAGCACTGGTTTTGGAAAATGTAGTTCTTGGTTATGGCGTAAATATTACGCAGTCTAGATTTTTGTCATATGAATTTAATAGCAAAGCGGTTGCTAATTTTTTACACATCTGTTCACGTGCTGCGCACAAATACTGCACAGACTGAAATATTCCTACAAAAGAGATCGGCAAACAGTATCTAATAAAATGATTAATTTTTGTGTACCATGTACACAAGTTTATTACAGATATTGATGACGTATAACGCATGCCTTTACTGACAAACCTCAGAGATACAGCGAGTTTGCAATGGTTGTAATAAATAATCTTTTAGGCTCTTCAATACAGCTAAATGAAAAAAAAAAACATGCAGACTGATGTCGGTTGTGTAACGACAGTTGTCTTTTAAATTTGTCATCCCCACTAAAAAAAATTTTTTAATTTATTTTTATTATTAAAATATAATGACTGATAGCCCTATTTCAATAGTAAAAACCAAATAGAGTTGTTTATTTTTTAGTTTCGAACTCAATCAGATAAAATAGGTAATTTTATTCATGAAAACATTTTATAATTGTTCAAAATAATTCAAAAATTTAGTTTTGTGATATTTATTAGGATAGTCCAAACGATAAAATACGGTAACGATGTTTCTTTGTTCCGTTTTCGTTTTTGTTATATTTCAATCAAATATTCTTGTGTAAGTATTATGCACTCATAAACTTCAACAATTTAAAATGCTAATGGATTTACTCAAAAGGTTTTTTTTTTCTTATTCACCAGATCCTTTGCAAAACTGTCTGCAAATGGAAATCCACGACCTTTGTTTTTTCATACATTTGTGGAATTCTTCCAAGGTATTTTCCTTAAAACTCGGTATGCTTCTCCACATCTTATGTGAAGGGTTCTAAATCTGAAAACATCGTTAAGCCCATGAGGGTGTTATCTCACAGCTACGGCAAATAACCGCATGTGTACATTGGCCGATTGTCAGCATAGTACTACAAAGCGGCGACGCAGTGTTGCCGGAGATACGAGTGCACCGACACTGCTTCATCTCAGCTAGCCAACGAGGCTGTTGTGTACCAAGCAGAGGTAGTTGTAATGTTACAGAGTGATTCACAGCAACCGAGCTGCGCAGGATTACCTGAGAAGCGACCTTTGTGACGCGTCACTTGGCCTTCGCCTGCTCTACCTGGACGTTTTTATGGTCGATGCACCATCATTCCAAAGCTAACGTTATATTAATTTTTTAATTTTCATTTAGCCTATATAAAACAATTTGTAGTGTTATTTTTACGTTATAGGGTTGCATGTTATTGCATAATCGTGAATTTTATTTTTAAAATGCCTAAAACTAGAACATGTCCGTCAAAAAGTAAGAAGAAGACCAAAGGCTCTTTACATAATAGAAGGCTTCAAGCAAAGAACATCGAGAAGGGTACATCGATTGAAAGGTATGTAGCTATTAAAATTCGATTCCTTGGATTACCGGTGACATCCTTTCCACTATGGCAATGTTAGTATTATTATAATATATAGACCAACTCAGTCGTTAATAAATAAAGATAATCATTGTGTCTTATAGGTACTTAAATAGTATCCTTTGGAAAGGAAGTTTTTGTGACCGTAAATATGCTTATAAACAATGTAAACTCTTTTTTTACCTCCTAGAATTGCATTTTATAACAAATACAAATACACCACAGGCTGAAAATCTTGGATCTGTTTTGGCTAATTATTACACCCTTTCCATTGCTGTTTAGGTTACAAAAAATTTTATTTTAAAACAATTAAGTAATCACAAAGACACTCAGCCTATTACCAAAAACATTTTGCAAATAATGGTGATTATTGGCTTATAGCAAAATACTGATTTCTGGAAACCATGTTTTATTATTTCAGGGAGAAGGTTATCACTAATGCCATTTCCACACCTAATGATCAACATTTTTCTGGAAAAGAACGTGAAGAAATTGTACGTACACCAACAAAGGACCACTCTTCTCAGATACCAATTACACCTCATTCGTCCCACATTACAGAGTGCAAAAATAACAAAAGGTAAACAATTTTGTGTTTGTATAGTTGTTATATAATCCGCAAGACTCCCTGATCGCAGATATGCCTAGTTAAGTGTAATAGAAGGCATTGAAGCCTTAACTACACCAGTATAAATAAAGTCTAAATAAATATATATATATATATGTGTGATTATTCGGCATATACGCAAATACTATACAGGTAATTTCATATTACTTACTGTCTGCTTATCACACATCACTGCTATCGACATTATGTGAAGGAAGTATGTTTACGATAATGTTTCATTCCACATTTATAGTTACATGGCACATTATGCCACTGGCCGATTTACAAATGGGCGTGTTCTAATATTTATATCCGTAATTACTGAATGTATTTCATATTATAATATGCATGACATGTGTGTACGTTCAGTTTTTTATTGCGCTTTAAATATATTGTTCTAGGAATGAATGTGGGTCTTCGAATGGAATACCTGTTAGTCAGACGAGTAGGCCCTCACGCCAAGATGCTCCCCCTCTCAAAACCTATTCGAGACGTCCACAAAGCAACGTTACACCTCCAAGAGATCCTACGCCTCCATGTGAAGACTGAATGGACTGGTAAGAGTTTTCTTATGGTGGGAAAGGAAAATTAAGGAAGAATCAATAATTTCAGAAAAAAAAGTATCCCTATTTAAAACGAAATATGTAACTTGTTTGCATCGTTCCTGTTAACTTCTTGTTTGGTTTTATTATTCTTAAATTTAAATATTTTACTGTGCCGAAAAGTTGAAACAATTTTTGTCACAGTTTGTACTGATGAACATCTTCAGTACCATCAAAAGTAAATGGTACTTGCATAATTACGTTGTATGAATGTAGACACACTTTAAATGTCTACTGAACATAGATCAAACCATGGTGGTTTTTAAAGTAATTTTCGTCCATAGCGTTTCTTTTCGGCATTTAATGTGCAACCATTTTTTTTTTGCAGTGATGAATATCTTCCCGATCTTCTTGTTGAATCCAGCACCAGTGACCCTTCCAAAGAAGTCCGAATTAAAGGACGCCGAATTGTTGATCTCGCGTATTTCACCAGACAGTACGATAAATTGACACAGCATTACAAGAAATTTACAGGAGGACAATACACACATATGAGAAAATAAAAGGACTTATCAGCTGCTTCACGTACAAATGTTTCATATGTGATGGAATCAGAAATATTTCCACTGATCCTCCTGAAAAGAAAGAACTGAATGCTGCATTCGCATGGGGGGCTACAGATGCTGGCATTGGACAGACTCAAGCTGAGAAAATGTTTTCTGTTATGAACATTCCAGTAATGACCAGACGACACTTCACCCACCACGTGAAAAAAGTGGAAGAGGCAAGTCTCCTTTCAATTTACTGTTATATAATGCTACCTCTGTCTAGACATACGTCTCGAAAGAATTCTCGTCCATATTTTCGGAGAAAGGCTGTACTCAACCGTGAAATAAAATTGCTGTTAAGCTCGATGCAGGAAATATTTTTGGACAATAACAATTAATCATTAATCAGCCATGGTTTAGTATTGTAATCCTTGGTCTCATTAAAATTTTTAATTTTATTTTATTTTCTTTCTATTGCACTCATTATTTCAGTCATATGTTTTTTCCTTTCCATTTTGCAATTTAAGTGTGAAATCTAACAGGATAATGCTAAGCCACACTATCTTGCATTTTTAAGTGATAAACATCAACAATCCGATAAGCATTAAAATTGAGTATTAATTAACACTTAGCGTGAATGTTTTCTGTTTTTTATAAGAAACATGGTAATAAGGTTGTCAAAATTTGTGTACACAAGATGTAAAGACTTTTTTCGTTGTGATGTATTTTCTTGCAGGTATGAAAATAAAAACTTACACAAAAAATGTCAGCGGCTGTAGAAGAAGAAAAAAGACTTGCACTCGAAAACGGTGACGTGCAGGAAGGATATCCTTTCATAACGGGCATTGTTGATGGAGCTTGGTGCAAGAGAAGTTATGGTCACGGATATTCTGCAAATGCTGGAACGGTAAGTGTGAATGGCATAATAACGCAAATACAAGATTTACGCCTACCTTTGCCAGTGTAAAAGGACAACTGTACTTCGGTGAAAACGGCGGGGAAAAATTAATTATGCTGATCTGTCATAATTTTATGGTGCGCAAGTTTTTATACATACCAAATGACATAGTTTTTGAAGTAGTCTGTGGTTTAATCAAAGAGACCGGCGTACCGTGCCTCACATAATTATACAAATTTTTTTAAATATCGGTTTACTCCGTTTATTTAGTAACCATATTGTCGTTATTATTGTTCACTCCTTACTGTGTAAACTTAATTTTTTACTTAGAATAAAAAGGTTTATTTTTAGTATAGAAAACTATGTTTTTTATTTTTCATCCCAAATTGACAACTGTTTCATAAGCTGGTTAAAGGATTAAAGTAAAAATAGCTGTTGGATGAAGGAGGGAGACAGAATTATCCTGAGGAAACCCTACAAGTTTCCCAGATGCGGAAGTCCAGCTGTTGCATTTGCGGCGGTAGCTACGCGACCACCTCTTTCCCAGGACAACAAATTTAGAACTTTCGCATAATAGCGAGGTTAATTACGAAATCGTTAAAAAGTATTCATTAGGAAAACAAATTTTTTGAATTTGCTCGCGATTATTTGAGATTCAAAGAGCCTGAAACATAAATTGAATGGAAATTTATTTTCATTTACTACCTTGCGGATAGCAGCTCACTAAGTGACGTCATATATTAGCAAAGTGTCTACGGGTAGCAAACACAGTAGTGTTTCATAATTAATTTCGAAAATTTTTGACGTAATAAAATACATCCAGATACGTAGCAGGAAAGTAGTTTTTACACTAAATTGTAAAAATGTATCTAAAAAGTGTAAATAAATACATAACATTTTCGGTATTCCAGTCAAGAGTCTAGTGACCCGTAGGTGCCACAATGACTTTGGTCATAGAGGCCATTAATGCCCGGCCCTGAATCTTCAAATATTTATTAGGTATAATGGGATATGTCTTTGTTCACATGGCTAACTCGTAGGTCTGAAGAGCTAATGACTTAGAGGTGCAGACGTTCAATGGGAGTCCTGCGAGCTTAAACTTTCAGAATGATCCAGTACGATACAGCCACCATTCAAGTTTCCATTGACCTTTGACGTAGTAATTAGATGTTCACTATTCAAAAGTCTCGAAAATTAGAACTAATAAATGAATAAGTAATTGTACACAGCAGTTATATCGATGATCCTATATTAACTTTGGTGTGCGCTATAATAATATCAGCGATCCTGTGGTTCTCAGAGATGAACTACCTACCCCGGTACCGTACAGCTTCCGTTATTTTAAACAATGAATGAATAATGATGAAAGTCTCTGTGAAAATCCCTTTTGGCATTTATATCATAAAAACTTAATATTTAGTAGAAAAGTTGTACAAAAATTTGAAGAAAATTAATAACATTCATTTCGGGGGCCACTAGTGGTCCGTTGACCACAGTTTGAGGACCACTGCGCTGTCTTAGAAAGGAAAAAAGGTGGAATATAAAGGCTATACCTACGTTACTGAGTAAAAAAGTTTTATATATTTAAAATTATTACACTTCGCTTCGAACTGCATGTGTAGAGTTAATAAGCTTAAGTAATTTTTAAATGATGTTCAAAAATGTTTTTACGTGTTTTATTCTTTCAATTTATTGCATTATTGACAAGATTCCCCCCCCTTCCCAGTTACTTACATTAATGCCCAATAATTTGAGTGTATAAAACAATTGTAACAAAAATAATTGTTTATAACTTGAAATGGTTTTTTTTTNTTTTGGAATTTTATAGGGAAGAGTTCAAATTTTGTCTCAATCATTCAAACATTTGGCTGTGATGATCACGCAATCAGTATATACAGCCATTTTACCTAGATAGTACATCTACAGCAACATAAATGCATGTTTTCTATTTCTTTAATTTATTAACCTATGGCCGACTACACTGGATAGTAATACCCTCGATTGGAAGTAGTGTTATTCACTGCTGCTGATGTTCTTTTACACAATGATAGAAATTTGTAAACTACTCTAAAGTAAATCAAGGGTTGAAGCTGGTTAATGATGCCAAAACAAGGTTTAAACAGTCTGTTATCAATTCAATTTTTTTTAGATTACGTAATATTTCGCGGTAATAAATGTGTATGCATGTTTTACACTACCCTGGATATATCTAAGCCACACTTCCCTTTTAAACGCAGTTTGTCGTATAATGAATTTTCCACCAGCCTCTAAAGACATTGAACTTATTGGAAATAACTTGTCAATAACGGTTGAAATTTTTGACATCTACTTCTGCAGTGTCACCAAAGCAGGATATGTATGTGACGATCTACTGTAATTACAAAGCAATTTGTTGCTACAGTTTGTATTTATCTGGTAGCGAAAAAGCCTCCAAAGATTTTACAGAACATTCCTCGCCTCACAGCTGCAGTTCGTGGAGACATTAGAAATTCCAAAGCAAATGTTGATAAGCTTCGGAAAGATCTACGAAACGGCCTCCGCCATGTTTTCGGTGACCATTTGTCCTGTTGTGCATCATACTGCTCTCGGTAAAATGAAAACTGCAAATAAAGTGCCGTACTTAGAGAACGCGAAAATAATGGATGAGATTCTTATGTTACTAGATCCCATTGTCAGAAAGGCAGATTGTCTCGTTCTGAACAAAACGACAAAGTTGGCTGAATACCTCAACTCTTTCATTTGCAAACTGACAGGTGGCAAAAGAGTTGATCATGCAAAAGGTCATCATACAGGCGCTGCTATGGGGCTGCTCTAGCACACATGGATGGTCCATCTTATATGATAAGTTCATGGAAAAGCATGACTGGAAACAGTCCAGGAAATGTTTGTAAAAAAATCTGTGTTACGCGAGAAAGGACTCGGTGATCTAAAAGACTAAATTTTTGTGACGAAGGAAAATACCAACGCAAAAAAAATAATAGAAAGATCGACAAAACAACTGGTGACATTGAGTATGGTCCAAATGCTGCAAAACCTGATTTAGCTCCCAATGATCTTCAAAGCCAGATGAACACAATTTTAGGGAAAATGCAGGAAGAAGCTGGTTCTTTGACACTATGTTCCACATTAGAACGAGCTACCGTTGGACAGCATTTTTGTTCACCCTGAGATACCATACCTTGAAGCAAGCCCAGATGGAATTTTGGAGAAAGATGGCATTGTTGAGGGAAAGTATGTGCCATCTATAGAAAGCATGTCCATTCGTGAAGCAGTAAAGTGTAAGAATCTCTGCATAGAAATAAAAAATGAGAAGATGCAACTAAAAAATTGCATCGGTACATATACCAAATACAAGGGCAACTCCTAATGTCGCACAGGAAATTCTGTGACTTGCTAATTTATTGCGACAGTGGAATTAAAGTAATAAGGGAAGAAAGAGATGACGAATTCTAGGAAAAAGTGATGTTGCCAAAACTGCAGAGATTTTATATGGAGTGCTTGTTGCCGGAATTAGCGGACAGTCGTATCAGACGAGGAATGCGTGTACGAGAGCCGCAGCATATACTGCAAGCACATGCAGCTACAAAAAAAAAATGTAACAGTTGAAAATGGCACATTGTAAATATTTTTTTTTTTTTTTTTTTGTAATTTACGCAAAACAGTTTGTTACTTACGACAATTAAAATAATCTTAGTAATTTCAATGTAAATAATATTGTTTATAAAGCGCTTGTATTGTGTTCTGTAAATGGTGTTCAAAATATCACATTGTAATCGACGTTTATTGTTACTGATGCTGTAAAACCTCTGCCTTGGCCAAAATAAATGTTTAAAAATAAACTTAAATGTTAGCATGTATACGTGTGTGTATATATAAATTTTTATTGCGTAGTCCTTCGTCTGCTTTTCCCTTGTTCTGTAAAGATTTCATATTTTCCTCCGTGTATATTTCCTTTTCATGTTTGTGACATTTTTATTACATGTTACTAGTACTCGCCTTTCAAATGCAAATTTTACGATGGTGGTACATGCGTAGTCATTTAATTAAACTCATACGAACACACGTTCTCAATGAAATCACACATAATGTGGCTGTGTCAAAGTCTGTAAAGTTCCCGTTAGAGTATGGTCAATATCAAAATCTGCCGTACAGTTCAAATGAATCATTTACCAGACACGTACATTGATCGTTTCTGTAAACCCTGGAGAAAAGAATGTGTTGGAGATTTTCAATACATACTATACTACACGTGCATAACATTTCATATAAAAAATTCGGACTTTGGTTGGCTTGAAATAGAAATTTGAATCTGAAAAAATAGCAACTAACCTCGTAGTTTATTTTTGGTTCCGTGACCATATTTTATTAGTTATACTCACTTTGGATGTAGTAGATTTATCTACTAGTATGCTGACACAGCTGCCCAGTTTTGGTAATTATTTCTGTTCGCCCAACCGGGATTTGACTGAGTAAAGCCACTACTAAAACTGATACCGAACAGGAGTGAAATTATGAACACGTACATCGGAGTTGAACAGCAAACAAGTACGTTGCCATTTTGTAACAGCTACGCTTATTGTGCAACAAAGAAACATAGAAATCAAAATCGGGAGTTGTATTATAAATTGTAATTTATTGAAATAAATAGTAATATTTATAACAATAGCAAAAAATCATAGTTGACATATTACAATTACTGTACGGAAAACGATATTGTAACAGTGATGTTTTCGTGTTTATCGCTCGTCCTTTGTTCCATACTTCAACCAATCGCCTGACCGGATCGAGTGCTGGCCACATACCATCCGCTATCCTAGTTTACTCTACATTCGCCTATGTTTACGCTTTGGTGACTGTCGAAAATTCTAATCTAAAAGGGCATTTGCCGTAGGTCGGCTTATTGTTCCGTGTTTGCTTCGTGTTGCCTCGACTGATGAGTCCAGTACCGATCCGTGTGACCTGAAATAGTTGTTTGAACAGAGTGAGTAATTTTTTTAGAGCCATAATTAACTTCAAATGGCTACATTCGACATATTACAGGCGATACGATTGAGAAACATATGCATCAGTGCAAGAAGAAAGTCTCTTTTTAAAAAATACATATATTATAATCCGTTAAAGCCACGTTTACACCACGCCGTAATTTAGCTTTATCATGCTATTTAGTTTATTTTGTAACGTCATTTATTACGGTCATAATGATGTCAAACATTTGTTCTTTATTACTTTATCGTTAGAACACATTTCGGCATGTAAGTATTTCCTAAGTTAGGCTATAACTTATTTCTTCTACAATTATTATTTTGTTAACATAACTGCATACTTGACAACCAAAAATATTAAAATTTACTTGTGATGATATCTGGTTTTATATTATATACATCAGTGTTGTCGAAACAGATTCTACACATTATTTGATAGATGCAGTCACGCTGTGCCAATAAGCTCTCAAATGTGTTTAAAAATAAGTTAGCAATGCTGCCAACATGAATTTATAAGGAGTTTTAATATTCACTTACTTCGCAGCTATGCTGTCCTTTTTTGTAACTACGGTACTTGGAGACTAGACATACTCATGATATTGCATCATGTTTATAATTTACTTTTTAACAGTTAATATTGCGCTTTGTGTCTGCCACCTGAAGGAATAGGGCCATGGCTCACTAGTTGGTAATCTTCGTAAGTTCAGCTGTTGGATCGCGGTGGGCACCTATCGTGTCTCCGAGGTATTGGTAGCACATCCATTCCAGTGGTCTGCCGCCATTATTATTATTATAGCTTGTGGAAAATATCAGAGGCCTCCTTTGCCAGGTGGATCGACTACCCGCGTCTTATAGAGGCAGGGGTACTAAATAAGGGCGACACGCCCGTCGGCGTCCCGCTTTTGCCCAGGCCATTTCCTGTTCTTAGTTTCATTTCGTTCGCTAAGTAATTAAAGATGTAGACGAACGTATCCAACGAACCGCCAAATGGTCCTCTGGGCGATGGGCTGGTAGAATCGTGTGGAGTACACCGGGCTGGCCCCGATGAAGGAGAATAACAGTAATTAGTTAACATTCTAGTTCTGGTTTTCATTAATTAATTTAATTATAGACGCATTGCCTCGGTACTCATAGTGTAATTCTGCTCGTTAGTCGATTCACTCGTATTCCGTTAGCATGATCGCGGCGCCCTCTTTATTCGTTCACTCCCCGAACTAACGTGTGTGTTGGCTTGGAAATGTTGTTAGAGAAAGCTAAAAAAAAAAAAGTATTTCGCGGCTAAAACTTATATTGTGCGACGTGAAGTCTAGTTCGGTGTTCCTTATACAAGGACGTTTGTAAATAATTAAATTTTTACTTTTCTAAATTTAAAATGAAATTTAATTTTTATAAGAATTAACAGTCTTCCATTTTTAGTTTACTCCTGCATATTGGATTATTTTCCTAATGGCTTCTTGCCAACTTTAACATACCTCCCGTTGAAGACCCGTAGAAGTCTGTGAGTCTTTCTCAAACAGAATGCAAATAATATTTTTTTTAATCTGCAGATATTCAATTATGATTTCAAGGTATCTCGTAAAAGTCTGAGCATTTCGCCTATGGTGGTAAGCAGCAGCACTCTACGAAGGACTGCACAAATCGCAGGGTCGCTACGAAGACCTTCGATACAAGCAGCAATACTGGTCTCCGATTCACCAATCATTGCATTATCATTTCAGTCTAGACTTAACTCTTTTTTGATCGATGTGTCTATGATGGTAGTACTAACATCCGGCTCATATACACCAGGTCTGTCGGTAGCAGAACTGGCATAAGCAGTCTCGTTGCTGGTCGTCGGCGAGTGGGTGTACGTTCATCTCTGAACCAGAGGCTGAAACACCCATGGTGGATACTGACACGAGTGCCTGGCGTCGGCGATGCACTCGGTTGCATCTGGTCGTCTGACTGGCGGCATTCTTCTCGGACCCAGGTTGCTGGGAGTATACAGATTGGTCGTGCTCCACCTAGAGCGAATCGACAGCATATTCAGGGGCGTGGATGGTAGCATGACTCCGTGCAGGGGCGATGATTTGGTCCACAGTGCAGGGAAACTGCATTTGTGGCCTCATCGCCAGTACTGCATGCCGATACCATCGCAGATCTCGGCATTGGTACGCAGATATCCAGTTTCTGCAATGAAACTATACTGCATGCTTATGTAGTCTTGTTTGGTGCATGCATAAATCTTCTTAGGGCAGAATAGAGACCAGTGATGATCAGACTTCTAGGCGACGACTAAATGAGCTCGTCGACATTAATCACTCATATATAATATAGATGTCGATCAGGCGTGCCACCACACGAAAAACTAAATTCCCTCACATTTTGAGAAGATCGGGTGACTTGGTGTCTAGTCGTAGGCAGTCGATTCCCAGTCAATACGAGGCACACCATTAGCACAGCAGCTGTACGTTCTTCAGTGTGCAGACCAAGCAGGTTCTGTTCCATGGCGGAGATGACAATGCGAATAGCCATAAAGTTTCGTCAGCTTGCGAAGCGAAGGACATCCATACTCAGCCTTCGCGTCGATAATTTCTGCTTCAAATTTCCACAAGTAGCTAAGCCATTTTTTCTGCTCAGGTCCTGCTACATAAATCGGGGCCTTCGGCTACTGCGTCAGCAAGTCACGCAACACATTTCCCACCTGATAGATTGGAATCTTGCCTTCCTCCTATTCGAATCCATGGTAGTACTTGGTTAGCCAGGCGTTTGTTTTCTTGCTCTTCTCGTCCAACAGTTTCCAAGAATAAGGAGGGTGGAAGGAAGGTGTGCATGTTTTGCCATCGTCGTCATAGGACACTGCGATCTCCTGGAGCACAAAACCATTTTGACCCTGGAAACTCTGCAAATTACAGTACATCTTGAAGTTGAAAATGCTCGAAGACGAATAAACAGTTCTAGTGTGTGAACAGTTATATATTCTCAGCTGCGCTCACAGCAGTATTTTGATGGTCTTGTATTAGCAATCGTACGTTACAATCTAGTCATGAAGTATCAACTGGAATGTATACATGTTGTCAGGAATATTTTCATGTGCAGTGAATTCTATCCTGCAATCGATCACATTGGAGGTAATACGCTCGTCTTGTTTACTCACATCGAATACCATGAGCGTAGCCAAACTCCTGAAAGTATCAGGTCTCAATATCGTGCATTGATTGTGTCCATAATATGCATTTTGGATTTGAGAATACATTTGATATGCCAGAAGGTACTGACCATTTTTATAGTTCATGTTCATGTTCTTGTATGGATAGCATTCGCTATTAAAAAAAAATTTCACCTTTTATATTTGACGTGTAACGAACTGCGAACAGCTCACTCTCACATTGTGCAGTCTTCCAGTTTGTGGCCCAGCGATGATGTACCTCAGTTTTTCAGAAGTAAAGCTGGCATTCACCATACAGTTGATGCACTGGCTTTCTGGCAATCTTGTGTATGTCTCCAGACTCCATGATCTGAAAGCCACATCGATGTTTTTACCATCTTCCACGTTCTCTAGCATCTTTATACGTTCAGCAGTGCTCAACTGCATATGAAGCAGCACGCATTCAATAGACTGTAGTTTCATTTCCACTATTACCAGGTTTTATCCCATACCCACGATGGTGTTAACGTGTGTATTGGCTGGCAGCAGTACCAGTTCCTGCTTCAAATTGAAGATAATTCGTTTGTAGTCTTTGGCAAATCCCAATAGCATAGAGAGCAGGATGCATACTTCGAACTTGCCTCCAGAGTATATAGGAACACTGTAGTCTTCTTCGATTCCCCAGCCTGCCATATAGGCTGCATACAGCTCATTTGGCATGAGCGAAAGGTAATTTTTGATCGTCAAGGTTATTCCTATATCTCGCGACTTGTTCACCTCGACACCATTGAAAAAATAATACGTTATGCAATTGAATCAGGTGAATAATTACAATGCTCTTTAATTTTGTCGATGCTGGGTTGGTTTTCATTCTTTCGTCAGAGAGCCTCTAATTCGCAGGAAAGACTAGCAAGGAAGAGAGCATTTATCTTGGTGTTGGACTAATATCTGAAACTCCAATGGAAGTGTGTATGGTCTGATCAGGAACGGCTGGTGTGCATGAAGATTCACCTTCATTATGCTGTCTTCAGAAACGACCGGCTCTTTGTTTTTTTTAGATAATTTTCCACGATGTTTGATTTTGAAACCAAGACTGCAGAGGAAATTCTCACTAGCATGTGTTAACTTCTAGGAGACCTGCAGCATACTGATTGCAGTTTTTGCATAACACAATTTTATTGCTTTTGATCGCCGTAAATCTTATTCCCATCTTCTCAAATGCAGGTGTAGGGTGATTTCTTCATTTCGAAAGTTCACCAACTCTACATGCTGGTCGACGACTGTCATGAACACCTCATGTGCTCTCTTCGCGACTACTGGAACTTAATGATGGTTTGTAGTGCTATGACAAGTTTAAAACCTGGAGGAACCATAGGCGAAAATTCGTGCAATGCATTGCTCGGCCTGCCTTTGAGGTATTGCCACTCGCTAAATAGCAGTTTATTCGTATCACATTGGCTGGCAAGATGTTAACAGGCTGCGAAAACTCGTATATTTTGCCGGCTTTGTAGATAAGTTGCTCGAACCCCAGTATCGGTCCGATAGTGTCCAGTTTCGTAAAGTCGATATGTTCGCTGCATCTGATGATTCTCTTCAGAGTATTGGCATTCCCACATTGTTCGAATTCTGTGACAGGAGACAGTGATTCTTCAATGTACCTTGCAATGTCGTTTATTTCATAAGAGCCTTTTTACGATATATATCTTACAGTTTCGTTCATCTATTTTCGGTATCGCATTGTAGGTTTTAAAATCGACAAGCCCTATGCACCATTCCCCTTCCAGGTCGAATGGTGGAAAGTGTACCACAGGCAGCTTGGTGCTACGGCCCTTCAAGGTAAGCAGTATCGAAATGACTGATGATTTCATCGCGATGTATAGCCATTTTATATGATTACTTGTACAAACAAACTATTAAGCGAAGACAAAAATGTCCACAGTTCCATGTGTTAGTCATCTGCTCCATCTTGCTGTTGTATGTCAGCTTCGTTCCTTTCAGGTACCATCGCAGTTCGGGTGAAGGATGCAATTTCCCAAAACTGTCTTCATAGTCTGCACATTTGCCCCATTTTACGTAAGGTACCCAGTGCATACCGGGCTAAGCTTCTATGTCCAGATTAATTATGGCACATTCGTCTCTCTTGGGTTTAAGAAGCAAACCTTCACTCATAAAAACTCCTCTGAAATGCGGTATTTCCCATTTACATACAAAGAGTTCCACTTTACATTTGTGAGCAGACATTTCGGTAGAAATTTCATTATAGCCTTGACGCATTCTGCGTCCCTATATTTTATTCGTCAGAACACACGCTCTGGTGAAGCTCGCCGGCGGACGACCGCAATAAGGATTAAGGGTTTTGTGGACGTGCCGGAAGAGGGATGCCAGGAGCCTTGCAGCTGCAAAGGCACCCTACCAAAGGTTTCTGCACATGCAACTGTTCCTGCACGTGCAAACGACATCCGGAGACAACGGAAGGCACCAGAGCGCGGACACAGCTGCATTTTGCAGCTGCCCAAGGGACACCGAGATCCCACCACCAGCTGCGTCTGTCCCGGGCTTGTACCGCAATAAACCATGAGAGCTTTTAGCGGACGTGCGTGCAGAACGGGACAATAAACTTCCAGGCCAGAACCAAGGGACGATGCCACGCCGGCTGGGGACCACACGAGCAGCGCCCACGTGTTTTATGACCCAGGGGGACGACAAGCACCCTGGACACGTGCAGAGATGGGGCAAGTCGAATATGGTGATCAAGCCTACATAACCACGAGGAACAGGACCAAGTGGGGCAGTCGGCCGACGGAAACGGAAGAGGACGGAGCGAATCCGCGAGCAGACGTCGATGGCAGCCGGCCGTCGTCAGGCGCAGAGTACTGCGTGGACCC
>NQII01000091.1:269885-288777 GCA_002778355.1 Clitarchus hookeri
AAAAAAAAACCCACAAGGTACACATTAATACACACTTATTGTGACATCAATTGCAGAACTGCGTTTTGGTTATTTATGTGGTAACTAAAAAAGATCTAGATCACAGGATACAATGCATATACAATTGAAATGGCAGCTTAAACGGCGAGCTCCAGACGAACGGGCAATTAAAATGACTTCACTGACTAGCAAGATATCGGAACGCCGTTCGCCAATCAGCGTCTGGTAACTTACTTGCCAGCCGGCAACCCACTCAATTGGGAGTCTTCCGCAGCATGCAGTAGCCAATCAAACACAAGGTC
Source organism: Clitarchus hookeri (assembly GCA_002778355.1). Classification (NCBI taxonomy): domain Eukaryota; kingdom Metazoa; phylum Arthropoda; class Insecta; order Phasmatodea; family Phasmatidae; genus Clitarchus; species Clitarchus hookeri. Next base: position 270,188 of record NQII01000091.1, read on the forward strand.
CGTTCTAGAGCCTGGCGTAGTCAATAAGGGTATGGGTACGCTCACTTCAAAAGAACCGCCACGGATCTTCACTTCTGCATAGTCATCTATTCGGTGACCAGGTGTATCGAAAAGAAAACTCTATCTTATCCTTGAACAGTTCACCATTCGTCACTAACCTTTAGCGAAAAAGTCCGTGCTTTTAAATGTCTATGTACAATGACCCAACTACAGTAATGTTGGCAATAACTAATGAAAAGTAGCTACCTAAATTAACATTGTCATGACTGCCCGACTCTAGTTCGGGATATGTCGTAATGAAAATATATCCATACTTAAAAAAAAAAAAAACTCACACGGATGTGATAAAACTATATTTCCACTTCGAAATTTTTATTTTATAAGGCCTGTGCCTCAACATTAACCAAATAAAAAACCGTTTCAGAGAATGAAAATAATATTTACGTACAACCACTCAATGACCAAGGTAGATTGTGTGACGTGTTACACATAAAATAACATGTGATTGGGACACGGTCAACGCAGAACAATACTGGCTGAAGGTAGCCAGAAACGGATATTGTAGAAAACAGTAAGCAGCTCTGGTTTAGTGTTGATCGGACAGTGATATTTTGAACCAAAAATCAATACTGACGGTGTTCATGCAGTGGTGAATCCATGCGACTTACTTAAGCATTTTTTGGAATGTACGTAGATTTGTACCGATCTAAAATATCTAAAAGTGCCATTAAAAGCAAATAACCATCATTAAAGCACCCATAATAGGTAAACTGTAGCCACCCAGAAAATAATGTAAGTAGAGGTAAATAGGTGTTTCTGGGACACCCTGAAGATTTCAGTGGTAGCTTTATTGCAAGAGTCGGTTTTACACTTTTGTTGAAAGAATAACATTGTAAATAAGTGGAAACTTAAATAATCTTTTTTTAGATAGCAGGGAAAGTATTTGCATATCTGTAACTATATTATGTTTGTAACTATTTATCAGTGTATCTTGAATGACACGTTTGATAGTAGGCATAAGGTTCATGGGAATGATAATTTCTAGAAATAGCGAAAAGATACAAAACATATGGCAAGCATAAATTTATCAGGGTGCTCTGATCTGAACAGCTTAATTAATTACGAACCTTAGCAATAGCCTACTTTGGCCTTAGCCAGATACCGCACTGTTAAAAATACCCATATATTGAAGGAAAAAAGTTTCGGAAATGTTTAGTTAATATGTGGAAACGCGACCAGAAATTATACAAAATGGAGCCTAGCTCTGCACATATAAACTACGGCACTTATCATATTCCCAGAAGCATCTGGTTTCGTGAATAAATATTGCTGATGTTACAAGGAGCTTTCTTTGTATTTTTAACCAGAATGTTATCGCTTTGTGACAGTTTGGTAGTTCGCGCATTAGTACGAGTACAATCGTTAAAGGCTCCCGTACTCCTGGAGCTATTTTCGGCGTTTGAAGTCGAGAAGCGCGAGAAAGATAATGGCAACTCTGCCACGCTCATCAAGAGCACCACCATCACTAAGTCAAGGTTCTGAAATGGCGTGCAGTGCTCTCGTCGTGCTGTGTGTACCTATAGGACTTTCAGCCGTGACCCTATCATTTTATTGGTGGGAAGTCTGTAGCAAGGTTCTGTGCAGGGCCCTTAAGAATTTTTCTGTGTATCTGACTGAAGTGTATATCATGAGATACAGTGCTTTGTAAAATCAGTATCTAGTTATGTAGGAGTGTTCTTAAATGGTTTTTATGATGCCCATGACGTCTTGAAAGCACTCAACAGCCCTCGTCTGAAGTGTGTGTACTTTTCGTAGTTCAGTACACCAGAAGCACCTTTAATAGTTATGTGTATTTCAAACACTCAGCAACGCAGTTCAAGCGGTAAGTAGGTGCAACATTTCAAACACTTATGTTACCAGAAACTGAAAAGTCACCCCAATCACTTAAAATACAAATAATTTCTAAAATTAGTGCTACACATAAGCTGTTAGGTGAGTAGTTAGAACGACACGCTGAGATAATTAGAGTGAATCTTATAACAAGACTTTATAGTATTTTGTAAATTGTAAAACAACCGAAAGACTATACATAAATTTTTGTTTCATAAACTACAAACAGGAAAGAACAAACCGGCAAGAATATTGAAATTTTTCTGAAAATGCAAAAATTAGCTTGAAATTCAAGGAAATTTCCTCACTGAAGTAAAGGAATCTGCGTAATTTTATAAGATTTCATGAGAATTTAGTACAAATACTTTTCCCTTACTACACAGAAATTTTCTTCTAAGTGCGCAAAGCAATTTTTGGCAATATGGTTTTGATTCAGAACCCTTCAGAGTGTGACCCATGAACTGTTGAACAATTGCTAAGGAAACAAATACGTACGTGTGTTTGAAACATGGCCTGCCGTCAAAAAAATTGGTTTTTTTTTTCTGGGAAGGGGTAGGGGTATGAGTTTTGCATTTGTATGATTCTCATGCGACGCGTAAATCTCTGTTGACCGTGGATCTGATTTGTATTTTCACGCAAAGGTTGGCTGACTTGTATGTATGTAAGTAGTAGGAAAATGAGAGATTTGGAACATTTAGCTGCTGGCTACGGACACGCGGACAAGCGGGCCGCCATTGTGGATGATATCACGCGGCAACCTCCTGCTCTTGAATTCCTCGCCAGAAGTGCCAATTTTCCCTATTTCTCTGCAACATTGAGCTGTCGAAATTAGCGGCAGTGTAAATAATAAAAATGGCAAACCTTGGTAATTGGTCTATTGTTTCTACAAGCTTTCACAGTTTTCTCTGGCTCAGTTATCGTCTATCTTGGGTTAGTTTCTGGTGTTTCAGTTCTATCACATTTAGTGTTTACTGATCATGAACCTAAATGTAATAGTTATTTTACTTGCCCCCTTTTTTTAGTCAAAAATATTTTGTACGTAGTTGTTTTGTTGTAAATCGGCCTGTTCTTTGGGAGGATAGCAAGCGGATATCCCTAAGAACGTAAAAATTACTTCAGAAAATAAAACTCGTGTACTCGCAACAGTTTATATTAAGCTAAATTTAATTTATTTACTGCATTACAATGTATTTTCGTGATTGTAGTTTTAAATAATTTTAACTTCTGTAAAACTGTTATTGAATATCTGATGTCAAAATTTGTTGTAGGTAAATAATGCATCGTGGCATTGCATTGTGTATGTGTGTGTAAGTATGTATGTGTGTATACATTATATATACACAATATATATCTCTTTGCATGAAAAGTGCATCTTTGAGTACCTTTTGTATGTACCTGGAGATATTTCGCGCTTTCTAAGCACTAAGAGCGAATGCAGCTCTCGCATTAATTACTTCACCGCCTCTACAACTCAAGACACTTACTGGCATGCAGCTTTGCTAGTGCAACCATCAGGACGACTTCAAGAGTGACTCTTTCGAGAAACATAATAATCATAATCAACTACAAATAACATATTAAAGTATTTTATGTAATCTATACATACAATATTTTAAAATGTTATTTGTAGTCAGAGTTTACAGTATGATGTTCACTGGTTTTGTAAGAGGTACAGGACGTCTCTCTAAAGATTTACACGTTTCTTTAAACATCATAGTTATTTACGGACCAAATAAAAACCAATTGTTGGCTTGTGGAATGATTCAGTGAGAAAAATTGGAAATGGTGTATCGTGTGTACTCCTCTTGCGTACCCGGAAAACAGTGTCAGATAGCGGTTTCACGCCTGTATTTGTGATGGCTACTTGCTTAGAGGTAAAACCAAAGTCCTCTCTCTCACTCCATATCTCTTTCTCTCTCTCTCTCTCTCTCTCTCTCTCTCTCTCTCTCTGTCTTTTGTTCGAGGTTCCATGACAGACCAAAATTATTGCCAAATATGGCCAAACGCGGTACCAGATTCCTTATGAGCTTGCGCAAGGTCTGCTATAGCATCTATTATACCGGCGAACACGGGACCTATCATGGCATTTGTCAACTTGCACGGCCAATTTCATACCAGGTTTTATAATACGGCCTGTTCTATTACTTTTCTTCAGCATGTTGCTCGAAAAATATTTGTAAATTTTGTAAAAGCGATATTTATTTATTTTATGTTTGCTAGCTCGGCGATGGCCTACTGTAACTATTCTGACCTCGGAATGTCTACTAGACTTAAATATGGTGACTTTATTTCGACAGTTCGTCCTCTGTACAGCCTACTGCATTGTTCAAATGTCCACCCTTCTGGGAGTTAGTTTCTGTCGTGTTAGAGCTTATTATGCGAATGAAGTACTTCTTCGAATAAATAGCGCCATGGCGTCACTATTTTAGAAATGAGCTATTATTCAGAATCCTGTATTATTATAGAAAAATCATGAAAAAGTAATTAATATTTATCTCTAAAATTCTCGTTTTAAGCTCGGTGGATAATCGGGAGACAACTTACATGCAGTGTTAACTTAAAGTTATAACTAAAAATCGTACACATATCCTTGCCTTATCCTGATGGATTCACTCCCGCANGTGTTAACTTAAAGTTATAACTAAAAATCGTACACATATCCTTGCCTTATCCTGATGGATTCACTCCCGCAATTCTCGGTCTATAGGTAACGCTAGGGTTACCTCAAACACCGAAGTTGCTAGTCTGGTACAGAAAATCTATGTAAAAATTAACGACCATCTATCGACTTGGTAGAACCGAGCTTGGTTCAGTGCTTATAGACTATTCACGGTACCTTTACACTGTCTGAATAAAACGCTTGAAAAATCAGCCAAATATGGCATATTTGAATTTTTTGTAAATAAATCATATATGACTAACTAGCGTTTAATACTTCCGCTAACATTAATGTACATACGTTAGTGGTTAAATTAAACATTTCCAATCATATTGCTTGTAAATAATCATGTTTTTAACTCATAGTCAATATGCATTATTAAAAATAGAAAATAAATCAATATATTAGTACGATAGTGTCTAGCAGGATAACATTCTCGTGGGGAAAAATTTTGAATTTAGACTTTTTAATATTTTTTTAATGTAAACCTTTTTAGTGCCATATTTTGACTCTCGGGTATTTTAAAAATGCACTAAAATGTTTTTTAGTAAAACAAAACTACTTTTAGCACCACCAAATAAATTGTTTATATATGGGCAATTAACTATTTTGTTACTGAAACCAAATTATCCTTTTGTCTCCGTGAGAAGACGTCGTCTTGGTATTTGACTGGCCAATCAGAATTAGTGTACTGATAGCAAACGTCTGGGATTCATGGGCAGGCACCAAGTTGCGTAGCATTTGAAACTATAAAATCGCGAACATGGATATGAGCTAACGTTAGCGTTCAAATCTCCGTTCTGCTTTCATTTTTTAAAACACCAACATAAACTTTAATATACCTACAGCTATACAAATCTTTAGTTCCACCAACCCATAGTTATATGACAACCAAATAAGATCTGATCTAAAGTGTTTCGAAATACAACCAGACAAGAACTATTTTCGCGAAAATTGGGTGACTTGACGCACAAGTATAAAGGTCACGTACTTTTTTACATTTACCTTCATTATTTGATCAATAAGTGTGTTACATTGTATACGATAGTTTTTAACACAACATACACTCAACGGCACTCAGTAAAGGATGTTTTACTTTCACTGCAAAGAAAAAAAANACGATAGTTTTTAACACAACATACACTCAACGGCACTCAGTAAAGGATGTTTTACTTTCACTGCAAAGAAAAAAAACACTTTTTGATAGTACGTGTCATTCTCTATTTTCATGTTTAATTTGTTGTAATTAAATTACTTCATTCATATGAGAACATATACGTAGAAAGTGAATATGGCTTGCTATTATGCAGTACAACTCAAGTGTTTCTGTTTAATTCTAACTCACGAAACTAAATAACAATCTAGTTTTTAACATTAAAGGGTTTTGAAGGTAAATTAATAACTTTTGAATACNTAACTCACGAAACTAAATAACAATCTAGTTTTTAACATTAAAGGGTTTTGAAGGTAAATTAATAACTTTTGAATACAACACTTGAAAAATAATAACTGTTCATAACTGTATGTATACATGCTATCGTATACACGGGCATGCAGACGTCCAGTTAAATTTCAGCGAATTAATAGAAATAGTTCTAAGACAAGACGTTGCACTGCGAGTGTAATTTTTCAATTTGCATCCACTGAAGTTTGTGTTTCTTATTTCACGCACAATAGAGAACGTATTTTTATGTTAGTAACACATTTACATTCCTAACAGTTATACGGCTTCATATGTATGGGGCATGAATAATAATATCAGGTCAATGGCAATGTTAATACAACTTATGACAGAAGGATACCAAATGAGAAGAGAAGTAAATCATACTCAGGGCTTTCAAAAGAGCTCCGTTAACTTCAAACAGCCTATGGGTGCGTTCAGTGGGCAAAGCGCTGTAGCAGCGATTTTTACTGCATATAATTCAGCTACACCGCTGCAATACAACGGTCGAGTAGCGATTTCAGAGGAAAAATACTTACTGCATTTCCGCGCTAGAAGACAGCAGGCATTATATGAAGTGCAAGGGTGGTGTCAGAAATATGTAAATATTGTGGTGTTAATGGAATTTTTAAATTGCTTTTGTAAATGAAATTAACACACCAGCATGAAGAAACACCATTTTTGCGTATTTGCCAACTCGTGCGATTATTATTTTTATTACTTTTGACATAAGATTCACTTCTGGATACATTCAAAAATATTGCCAGTACCTCAAAATCACGCATCAGAAACTGAGAAAACAAATATAATTATTATAATATATATATATAGTCGCTACCAGAAGTTTATTCAGCAGAACCTGCAGCGCTGCTTGCAGCAGTAACTGGCAGCACTGCAGCAGTGCTTTTCCCGCTGAATGCGCCCTATGCCTATGTAGTGTACGCAGTAAGGTGACATTCGCAAGAATCAAGAGGGTGTAGTACATAAGTTAACACTAAACACATTGATAAAAATCTGCATGTTTTCTAAAGCGAATATAGGGTAACTAAGAAACGACAATCTTAAATTATGTGTTTCGCTAACTTTGTCAACAAATATTTTGCCAGCGCGACATTTTTTTTTCCAGCTATTTGTGTAGTAATATTTAGCTTAAGATATAATACTACTAAGCATGACCAACACAACTATTTTCTCCCTGTTTTATTTACAGAAATTGTGAATGAAATATTAGAAATCATAAATAAGAGATAAATGAAAGTTCGATTTAACGAATAATAACTTGGAATGGGAAAGCACTTATTAAAGTTCCCCAGTGTTATGCATGAAGGCTTATCAGGAGATGGATTACAAACTATTCTATGATCTAACTTAAACTAACGCCCTTGCCTTACCTAGGATTCGAACCCAGAAGCTCCTGCGCCGCAAAACGGCGGCGCACCAACCGACCGTGCCACGGGAGGTCGGCTAACGGAAAATAAAATCCTTTTTGTTACCACAAGTGTAAAACGTTTGTGATGCACGGCATATTTGGGAAACAACCAAGCACATTATATATAGAGTGATTATTCGAAAGTTGGATTCAAAAGTGCTAAGAAACCACGAACAGACTATACACTTTTTTCCACGAAACTATTAAACATGCGCCCAATGTGGTGATATATGAAAAGAACATTCCCTACAGACGAGAACAGCTGAGTGCCTTCAAATTGTAAACTCATTTTCAGAGCACTTCAACATTGCTAAAAACGGCATTTTAAAATAAATGTAGGTGTCTTAAAATATAAAGTTGAAATACATACACAAAGACACTTAAGGCTCCTGCATTTAACCTTGCTACACATTGACCACCGATNAAATATAAAGTTGAAATACATACACAAAGACACTTAAGGCTCCTGCATTTAACCTTGCTACACATTGACCACCGATAAAATGACAGGATGATAGGATCGTAGCTTTAAGTCCCGTAAGTACACGCAGAATGACGAGAACGCTGTACGCTAGTTCAGAGCCCTGCACTTAACGACGATGTAGCACTTGATGTGCGTAACAGTGTAGCCCTTATCGCTGCCGCGCTACTGAGCCTGANCCTGCACTTAACGACGATGTAGCACTTGATGTGCGTAACAGTGTAGCCCTTATCGCTGCCGCGCTACTGAGCCTGAACCGCGGGAAGTTCTCCAAGTAGGCGGGCCCCTTAAGTAGGGTTACCAGACGCCCTCTTTTACCAGGACATGTCAGCTTTTTGAAGCCTTGTAATCTGTCCTACCGGATAAAAAAAAAATAGAAATGCCTTTTTTCTAATAAAGGTGAAAGACAGCGAAGCTTTAATTATTTGTGAGTTTTTTAATATGTTGTTGAACATTTAGTAATGTTGTCAATGAAATTCCTGCTAAATGGCAAACTTTTTGAAGAATATTACGTAAATCTTTTGTCTTTATCAACACTCATATCTTTTTCCCTTGCTGTTTATTTTATTTTATTTTTACATATTCAAGTTGAGAAGTGTGTAATATGTTTAAAATGNTATCTTTTTCCCTTGCTGTTTATTTTATTTTATTTTTACATATTCAAGTTGAGAAGTGTGTAATATGTTTAAAATTTCATTATTATTTGCTAGATAAGTGTTTCCCAAAGTTCTATGAACCACGACCCATTAAAAAAATGTCAAAGTTCAGGGCGGTCGGCGAGAGTGGAGGTCGCGGGGGTGGAGGTGCGGCGGCGGGGGTCTCATTCACTGCGTACTCTGCGTAGTATTTTACGTCTGATTGACAGTTGTATTGCATGTGTGTAGGTTCTAAATTATAACATTTATAACTCATGCATATGTTTATGTATGAAATTATATTTTTCGGGGCCCACCAAATTTTAGTCTGCAACCCACCAGTTTATCACGACCTATACTTTGGGAAATACTGTGCTTGATAATATAAACCTGTTAGAACAAATAACATCGTCAAATAAAAACTATTGAAACGTATCTGAGCCTGAGCTGTGCGAGAGTTATTAACTGTCAATTAAAAAAATTGTGTCAAGTGCTTCTGTACAACTGTTTTTCTGTGAATACTTCTGTATTATTTGCTGGCGAAATATTCTTTAGTGGCTACAAACTAAATCGTATTGACATTCATATTAAGAGTGAACATAATTATCGCTTTATCTGGTCGAAAAAAAAACATTATTGCTTAACTGCTACATGGAACCGTTTTTTGGATAGAATTTTGCATGCAAAATATTTTTTACTGACCTGCGAAATAATATACGGATTTTGCACGTAAAAGGGGCCACAGTGGTGTCATCGTCAGACTACTTGCCTCCCACCGAGGCGAACCAGATTCAATTCTCGGCGGGGTCGCTCTCGGATTTTCGCATGTGGGAATCGTGACGTACGATGCTGCTGGTCGGCGGGCTTTCACAGGGATATCCGGTTCCTCCACCCTTGCAGTCTGGCGCTGCTCCATACTCACCTTGCTTCACGCTCATCGGCTCTCAAGACCTCGATCTTAAGAGTAGCCCAAATCTCTCCACTCCACTCCATTGTAAAATTGTGTCCGCTTTCTTCGTGTCATTTTCTTGCAAGTGTCCTCTTTTTATTACGTTAGTTACTTTAACATGTCCTCTTTTTGAGTAGCACATATCTGGTAACCCTACCCTGAAGGCTCTCGCCCCTACCTGGAGCTTTTTCCCGCATTTAAGCAGAGAAGCGTGGGAGCGATTGCGACACTGCCACGCGCATCAAGTGCCCTATCGCCGCTAGTGCAGCGCCCTGGACTGGTGTGCAGTATTCTCGTCGCACTGCGTGTGAGGCAGTGCGTCAGGAGGACGCCGAAGGACACGCTCGACAGGCGCTTGGAGAGGTGTCAAAATAGTGCCAGGATGTGGTGGCTGGAGGGCCGCCCTTGTCACTCCTCGCTGTCACGTCCTGTCACTCGAGCGCGTGACCGTCATCCGCAAGAGCCTTGATTGAAAGGAAGGATGGAGGGGGGGGGGGCGCAGGGCTGCTTCCGAATGTGCGCTCTGCTCTGTCGTGGCTCACACAGTAAACATTTTCTATACCTTCTACTTGCCATTTCTTGCGAAACTCGTTGCCAAATATTTTCTTGCAGCTTTGCAACTGAAATATTGGATCTGTACAACACATTCTTTTGTGAAACATTCACATCTCTTTATGTAGATTCATTTTCATAACAAACACGAGGTCTACGGTAAAACCCCTATTAGCTTGTTAAAATTCAACATTAGTTCTACACGTTCCCTCATTGACGGTTCGTAAAATTTGCTCTCAATTACTTGCAGTGTTACAAAAGTAACTAGTTTTCAAACAATTTTTGTAGAAATACAGACAATTTTTTTTACACTTTACGCGCCATATGCTACGTTCCAATTGATTGTTAATTAATTTGGTGATTATGAATTTTGTATGGTTCAATTATTGGAACTATTCTAATAGACACTCGTTTACCGCGATGGTGTTGTCTGTCAAACAAAATTGTAATCTGCATAAAACCGACTGGCAAGAGAGTACCAAGAGATAATTTACTAAATAAGTAGAAATACAAATAGATAAACGAAAAAAAAAAACAGCACGTATATTGTAGTATGTTTTTGGTTACGTATGCATTCAACTTTACATATAGCATTCCACGTGTCATTAGAAGTAGATTAATCTACATAGTTATTTACTCAAGTATATATATTTCCAGTTATGTGAATTCATAAAAATAATGTTCATAGTGTGAAGTATTCACCGCAATTTCCTTTGCTGAATCGGGTTCAACCTCCACAACCCCCCAACCCTCTTCGGCCTATCTTTCCGAACTGTGCCCGATTTCTTATTGGTTCAACTGGCGCCTGGCAGGTTTTTCTGTGGGAGCGGATTGACGCTTGACACCGCGCCATATTACCAGGAAACGAGGCCATTTTGTAGGGGCGTACATTCAGGGTCTCCCGCGGCAGTTTTCACGTACATACTCCGGGGGTGTTATTTGTCTTGGTCGGTAAATGAACTTGCTTTACATATCAGGTGTATCTGAGTATTTCGCATCTATTGCTAAATTTGCCGTCGACTTTTGTATTGATTTGAGAACTTTGTATATAAAACTAAAACTGCGTGTTGATTTCTTACCTATTCAAAATGTTCACGCGTCGAACTTTCGTAAAATTCTTCTACACGATGTTGTAATATAGATTAGGCCTATATTCACTTGAGTGTGTGACTAGCGGAGTGTAAATAATTTGAAAACAATCAGTTGAATGGTTACGATTATAAAATGTATGATATTTTAAAAGTAGGCTACACACAGTCATTAATTCACATACGCATACTTATCACGATTTCGTAATCATTAAGTTGTCACCACTTTATATGCCAGCATTGGTGATTCAGTGGTAGAATGCTCGCCTGCCACGTGGGTGGCCTGGGTTCGATTCTTGGCCGATGAAACTTTTTAAAAGTCAATTTAATGTTGTGTAACTGAAATATGAATTAACTTATTTTGTGTTTGAAACTAAATAATTTCACCGTATAAAACCAATATCGAAATAAATTTATTCCAGTGATCTTAAATGTGTAGTGTTTTCCACTTTAAAATAGCCGTGAGGTCGTTCATGAGGACTACTAAGACAATAAAAATGTTTTTTTTTTAAATGTAAATGTAGAGAACATCCACGGTGGATGTTCTAAACCTTCCAATAGAGAGGCAAGAAACGTAAATCTGTTTATTTAAAGGCATCACAGAAACTGTAAGTGGTAAGCTGCGCCAAAAAAAATTTGATAGTTGGTTGGATGCCTGCAGNGAGAGGCAAGAAACGTAAATCTGTTTATTTAAAGGCATCACAGAAACGGTAAGTGGTAAGCTGCGCCAAAAAAAATGTGATAGTTGGTTGCATTTCTTTCGCTATTGGCAGTCGTCTGTGCCATAAATTAATTACTCATTTGACTGAGTCAGTTATAGCTCGCCTAGTCATGCAAGCCAGAAGGAGTTACAGCGTTTTGTAAAATATTTTAACAAAAAACTTTTTTTTCGCGATTAATTACCGTTTTATAAAATATTAGTTAGATAGGCACAACTCTACGCACCATTCTGCCATTAAAAAAAATAATTCTTTGTTTTCAGAACTGTTGAAAAATGTGTTTGGATGAGGTTATAGCTTACAAATACATGTTTTATTTTCAATTGTTCCACAGCGTTGTTAAAGACAATTTCTTTAACCTTGATCATAAAACATATATGTATGACTGAGGAGAAATTTTAAGCGTTCTCCATAAAGAAATGCTACGATGCTTTTCACTTCAACATTTTACCTTTGATCTATTGTTACAATAACATCTGGCTCAGCAACTAAACACGTAACGTACTAGAATTATTAATGTTGGGAATCGCATATGAGCTTGTGACGTGAGCACAATAATTTAGACTACTGGAGAACTGAAAATTTGCTGAGCTACCGACTTTATATGAGAACAGTAAACTTCGAAGCACCTTTTCATTGCCTTTCAATAAATGTAATGAAGTATGATTGGCTATAAAAGTGAGACTACACGGTACTTTTAACGGGCATATAAAATTACCTATCTGGCACAAAACAGTGGCGATAAATGTAGTCTCTCATCCTTTCCGCCTTCTAAGAATTCAAGAATTCTTCCGCGAAAAAGAATATGAAATTGCGACAAAAAGGCATAACTTGCATTAATGGCACCAAAATCCACTCATTCCTGTTAATTTGCATTCATCTGCAAAGTGATAAGGGTTAAACCACATTAATTTAAACTAATATGCAATATTTGCAAAATACTGCATCATTCTGAAATAACTTCGACGAAACCTGCAGTAAACTACAGTAGCATGTCTTAATTTGCACTAACTTGAAATAGTGCACACATAAAACAATGAACCTGCATTCACAAGTTTTCGTAAAATCACTACTACTCACCTATACTCATTTTCAATAGCCTGCACTCGCAAATCGCTATTCAGCTATTCTCGCTGCCATACAACTCTAATCTGCAATAACAAGCGTTTATCTATATCCGTTTCTACAGATAATCCCTATCCCATACAAAAATATAAACTAAACTGCAATAACTTGCACTAAATTATAAAAGTTTGCGCTAAATTGCATTGATCTATGTTAACAATTACAAAATTATTCAGTTTGTAATTTTTAATTACATTAAACTGCATTAAACTGAATTCATAAGATGTAACTGACACTAACCTACACTAACTTACGCACATTATATTGTCTAGCAACAGTCTTCACTAACAAAGTGCCAAGATGGACTAATCCGTACCAAAGTGCACTTATATGTACCATCTTTTAACAGTCCCGCTCGCTTGCACTCCCAACCTCTCACAGTAATTCTCTGCATAACGACAGTTGTTAAGTGCAGGTTAGTGCATACACGAGCAGGTGTGTGCGAGATGGTATTGTTTTGTGCTGATAAATAAAGTAAACATTTGGTTAGCACAAGTGTTTCTGTGTAGTAACCTTGTAAATCACCCTCGCGTTAAGAAAGTAGTATTGGACAAAGAAATCAATTTTTTTCTGGTATCCAGTGGTTTAATATGGACAGATGTTTCCTTTCATATGTAAAATATATATGGAGGCTTGTAATGATATCTTTATTCCATGTTTTCTATTTAAAGAAAGAATATATACAATTAAAAATTTTTGAGCTAAAATATAATTAACTCTACATGTTGATATACATATTTGTAGCCTAGGTGCATAATCTGTAATCGTAAAAAATTACACTTCCATACATTACAGCTTTGTTGATAGATCGAGAGTGACTTAATTACTGTTTTCATAACTGTTTCAGGTGTATGTGGAACAGTTGGGGCAGGGCCTGTAAAGGACTGGATCAGCTATGCTCCATTACAACCTTCTCTGCATCTTCAGCAGTGCGAACTGTGTTCAGCCGTGCCTGCCCATAATGAACTATCAGGTACCTAGCAAGCAGAGTTCAACTCTAGTGTCTGCGTGTGCAGTGCGCGCAAGCATATCTAGTACAGAGCTAGGTGAGCAATTCACTAACGAAGAAACAAGTCATAGCTCTCTCTTATTTACAGAAAAACACCAGAGAAGAGTGCTGAGCTGAGTAAGATGTGAAGTGCATGTCAAATATTGAGCTGAGTTGGTTAAGTTGAGATATTTGGGCGGCTCTTAACAACGAGGTTTGAGAGCCGATGAAGGTGAAATGAGGTGAGAATGGAACAGCGCCGGAATGCAAGTGTGGGGGATTCCTGAGAAAACTCGCCTGCCAACGGCATCGTCCGGTACGATTCCCACTTGCGAAAATCTGGGAGTGACCCGGCCGGCGATTGAACCCGGTTCATCTTGGTGGGAGGCGATCAATCTCGCCGGTCAGCCACCGCGGCAACGATGTCAAATATTGTATTTAAACTCTGTAATATCACCATGTAAACTTTTTTATCACATCATTTCAATCCGTGCAGTATGGTGTCCGCAGTTAAGGTTGCTACACTGGGTAGTTTCTTGTGGCGATGCATAGCTGGAGAGTATTAAAACCCAATCATAAAAGGAATCTTGAATTAATGTTAGCGTATATAACCTGACACGTTGTTTCACATTAAAAATAAAAAATACTTCGTACTAAGTTATGTCTCTTTAAGACAGTTTAAAATTCTATGAAATATTTTTATATCAAAACTTGTGTATATTGTAGTCATTAATTCCAGATTAAATTTTCGTAATGTTTTGATTGCGCTCAAGAATGTATTCTTACTTTTGTAACTGAATGATATTGCATCTGAATTGATAGTCTATTTTTTATCACTTGAACCAGATATCACGTGAACCTGAATCGCACCTCTTTTCCTTCCATTATTTTTATTATATTCAGGATGTATCTATTTCCCCTTGTTTATTTAGGCATATGTTTATTGTGGCAAAATAAGAATGTCAACATGTTCTGAAAGCAGGCCTAACCAAATAATTTCCAGTTCTAGTATGGCAAAGTGCGATTGGTATGGACGTCTCTAACGATTGGAATGGTCATCATCAATTTTCTTTGTCACACATTTACTAATTGAGTGAGAACTGCAAATCTAGTTTGATAATGAAGCTAATATAGCGCTAATTTATATTTTAATTGTGATTCTACCAAGATATGGTACGTTGGCTGTAATGTGAAGGGAAAAAATATGTCAATGTTTTCTAGTGGCAATAGTTGTATTCATCATTTACATGTGTTTCACAATTAAAATCTAAGCTAGACGCTCAACCTTGTAGACACTGAAGTAGACTTATGTATAGAATAGGGACAGGAAAATTTCGCCTTTTTAACGACCTATAGACTCCACTGTCCTATGAATTTTCGAGCCCCAGCTTTCTGTTCATTGGCTGCTGCCCCAGTGTTTAGCCAGTTCTACACCAGACCAGGTTTAGTTCCCTTACGGGTCTGTTATTGGCGCAGAGATCATATGGGCATGTCTACTATGCTATAACACAATTGCAAATATAACATAATTTTTAATGGATTTGATGTCTAACTTGTGCTGAGATTAATTGGCGAAATTTTTCAGTCCTTACTTGTGCAGTTTCTTAGTAGTCCCATTGTTTCTTTTATCATTAGAAATACATGAACCAAACTGGTATTAAACAAGTCCATTGTAATTCACACTTCCCAAATTGGTGTTCTGTTTGAATGCAAGGATTCGCGCGTAGCCAGCCAGGCTTGTGAATAATTTCTTTACCATTGCAGAAACAATCCAGTTAGGTCATACTAGCTTTGCCACAAATCACACCCATTTATAAGGAAAAATAATAATCGTTTTCTTTTATTATTATTCCTTTTAAAGTGTTTCTGAAACGTTGCCTCGGTGTTTCTGAAATTGCAACTTTCCCCAATGTTTAGAAAAGACGTCGTATGTACATGTTTCAGAAGTATTTCATGCTTACCTTCTGGCTCACTCATTCTTTCTAGGGTTCTTTATATGTGTATATATTTGTATTTATAAATTTTTGTATTGATATATAACTATTTAAACTTTTTTATTAGCCTCTTAAGCAGCTCGGCAATGTATTTCTAAACTAAATTTGCTAACATATCGTAATTTCAGATTACATTTTGTATAAACCCATGCACAATAGTGATTTATTTAGTTTACAACACATGCTGTGACTGTAAAAAGCTCTTGTTGCAATAAAAATATGTAAACCTGCAACGTAAACTAAAATCAAAGTCGTGCTTGTGTATCTGTAAGTATATATTATTTACATAATTATAACTCTCGAGCAAGTTTACTTCGGCATAGATGAAAAAGTGTTGCCTTATGAAAATTTATAAACATAAATATTGGTGAAAGACGAATGAAATTATGTACGCAATATGCGTGAATTAAAAGAGCTACGTTTATAACAAGCAATAGAAAATATTCCTCGTAAGTTGGCCGACTGAAATAGTAGGCCAACTATTACCAATATCAACGTAATTTACATGCATTTATTTACTAATTCCATTTCTAGGTTTTTTTTCTTTAGCCAGGCAGCAACTAATCTTGTCCGTATTTTCTTGCAGGATTGTAGCCGCTTCAGTTTTTCAGGACATGGATAATGATATGTGATCCAGCTGGAAAAGTAAGTAAACGGCATACATTATCTAAATATAGCCTGTTTTTAAATGGCCCCTGTCTGCAGTACATCGTGTACAGTATAAATGAACAAATTTTGCCGGCCGCACACAGTACATAAACATGTGTAAACTTGAAATATGGTACGAGAAAGAGATAGAACTTAGTCCAGCTCATAAAACGGGGTTTATATAAATTAGATAAGATACTGGCACTTGTTTATTATTCACTTTGGTAAAGATCCTGTTCTCATATTTCATTAGACGCAAAAGTCATTTCACCAAAGCCAGTCTCAGTCATACGTTCCATTTTATGGCGTGAACAGCTTCGAAAGAGAAAGCAAATGTCATATTTTTCCTTGGAGCTGCTGGTAAGAAGCGTGGAAGGGGTAAGTGTGCCGGAGAAAATTTCTCTGGGTGAACGATGCGTGCGAGAAACTCCTTTCCGCTCCACAAAGGATACAGAGAAACTATTGTGGACGAGTGCGAGTTCACTATTATCATGGGTTTCTATTTGCATCCTTTGTTAGGCGTATTTCTCGCTTGATGGTATATTTACCCAGGACTTAACAATGCAAAGGTTGAAACAGCCGCTTATACCGCTAACTTTATCATCACACTCCAGAAAAATGGCGTCACTAGCCAGAAACATGTCGGAAATACGTTCGCCAATTTTCGACTGGTTACTTGCTTGCCAGCAGACAGCCCAGCCAATAGGGGATCTTTCGCAGCACGCAGTAACCAATCAGCCACAAGTTCCGTTTCAGAGCCTCGCGCAGCCAATCAGTTACAGTAAGACGGTTTGTGAATCATTTACCTCCTTATAAGATCATAGGTCATTGAGCTTCGCAGTGCGGAATACAGATCAAAAAATTACCTACACGTGCGCCTACACAATTGTGTACACTGGGTCTGAATGAGTTAAGAATACAGACACGAAACAGCCACTTTCACAGAGAAATCCAACCTCACACGCCAGTAAAATGGCGTCACTTTCCAGCTAAATGTTGGAACGGCGTTCAGCAATCAGCCCCTGGTAACTTACTCATCAGCCGGCAGCCTTGCCATAGAAACTCTAGTGCATAGAAACCAGAAAATGTCACGAAAAAAAATGTTGGGACAAGCTAGACTCCAAACAGGTGTACACATATGTAACGTTTGCTATTGGATCGCAGTTCATAAGACACGTCTTCGAAGACTCTGAATCAAAGANAAAAAAAAAAAAAAAAAAAAAACACCAATCCCCTGCTACCTGTTCTGGGGTAGCATTAGCCACTCACTGGGGCAGCAGCAAATGAACAAAGAGCTGTTAATGGATTGAACATCGGACTGTTGAGTCTAGCCTACAAGCCAATGAAGCCACGAAATTATCCTCTCCCTACTTATGCAGGATATACACTCTAAAACTGAAAAAAATTAAAACATGCCCCCAATCAGCGAAATTGGCTGTAGATATGTTGACATTGCCCCACTTGAATGAGTAAAATTGTACTTAGTAGTGTACATATGGGGCTTCGGGCACATACGAGATAGGAGTTATCCACCATCTTGGTAGGCACGGCCGGCGGCCATGTTGGTTGGCGACCTGGGACGGCCATGTTATCGAGAAAATGTCTGTTTCACTCCAAAAACGACTTCCGAAATTAATTATTTCGCCCAAAAATCACTTTTTTCAACAAAAATCTTTCCAAAAAAATTGAAAAATTAGGAAAGCGGATTTGAAGCTCCTCGAAGCAAAAGCAGAAAAATCCTCAGTCGAGCAAGAGGATTAGAGGCTCTTAGCCAAATGAGACCCTTAATCCTCAGAGCAGGAGAGGATTCGCGATTTCGAGCCAGGTTAAGAGGACCGGGGAGGATCAGCGAACACGGCCACTTCTCCCATACCCTTCTCACCAACACAACCACCCCTCACCACTATAACAACCCCTCACCCCCTTACCTTCCATCACCACCTTCCCAACCCCCTCTCCATTCTCACCAACCCTCATTCCCCTCACCCACTC
>NQII01000091.1:288799-320623 GCA_002778355.1 Clitarchus hookeri
CCCTTACCATCCCCTCACACCCCCAACAACCCTCACCCTCTCATCAACACTTACCACCTTCACCTCCCCCACTGGCCTTCAAAATTCTAAAAATCGAGGAAAATATTATAACATTTACCCCACACACTCGCCTCGCCACCCCCATCACTCCTTTTACCAGATTAATAATTGGCCTTACGTAACAGAAATTATCCCTCCGCCTATACCAATCGATGGTATATGTCCATTGGCCGCTATATTACGACTTTAACACACATTTTGCCAGTATTGTACACTATATAAAGTACTAGGTCGTTCTTTTTTAGCATCTACCACCATTTCCAAAAATTTATTGGCGACTCCAAACATAGAGTATTTACTGATAATATTGTAATCGAGAAAAACCGAAAAAAATATAAAAAATTCTAAAAATCAATGAACATACAACATTAACCTTACACTGATCACGCCACCCTCGCCTCACTCACTTCCCAACAGCACCCCTTCCAATCATATAAAAATAAAAAAATCACTAAAATCTAGAAAGAAAAAAAAATTCGAAAAACATGTAACTCATCCCATTACCCTCACCTCCCCTCTCACAAACCACCGCCCCCTTCCAATCATAAAAACTTTAAGACAAATCGCAAAAAACCGAAAAAAACTAATAAAAGTTTGGGATAATATTACATCACTGACTCCGACATACATTTTGGATGCTGTTGACCTTGACCTTATCCCAAATGACCTTGAAATCGAAAAATCAAGAAAACAAAAGCAACAAATTGCAAAAAAAATAAAAAACCAATGAGTAAAAAATTACATACATAACACGAAAAACCAAGTTGGATGTGTGTGACCCTAAAATTCGATTCATGTAAAGATGGCATAGCACAGCCACTCCCTGATACGACGATCAGCAGATGTCTGAACCCACGCCTCTATATTTCATTGGCTATATAGCCAATCAATCTTACGACCACCATGGACAACACACCTTATATCGCTATAATTCCCTCGCCATTTACTTACCATAGCTCAGCCACGACACCTCTGCGACGTAGCTGAAGGTGGAGGCCTCGCCTCTATCTTCGAGGAGTCGTATTTTTTTAGGTGGTGAGGTTAAACCTCCATACGGATTTTTTTAAGGTGGAGAATTTATTTGCCCATCTGTCGACCAACCCTCAAAATGCATAGCTTCATGATGTGGCTCGCGACATGGGGGCAAAGTCTGCCTATCCGATACAACACAGGTGTCAGGTGCAGAGATGGAGTCGAAGGTCTCGCTGTTGTTTCTGTTGCGAAATTTTCTACTCATCGGGCAATCCAGTCATCTGACCTATCTCATGTACATATTACATCAGGTGCAGATGCATCAAACACCAAAACACATGTATCACACGCATCACTTGGCCCTCTGCCATGTGCATATGAACCGATGACGGTCTTACGCCGGCGGGCTCGCTGCTCTCCCGACACAGCCACTATTGCCTCCACACCTTCCATCTGTGATAAGAACTTAAGATTATAGGCTTCTCTTTTTTGCAGCCGAGAACACTGAACCAAGATGGACCGGAGAATTTTTTTCAGTTAAACGCCAACATGGAGGAGATAACAACAACCCAACCGCTGGTCAGTTCACTGCAGTATCTATACAGCACGTACTGCAGTTATCCGTCCATCCTGGCTTGGTGGCTGCGTCATCCTGTATCGCCACCACCGGAGAAAACTTACCCCTGCAGCTACTGCGACAAGGTTTTTTCGCATCAACACACAGCACGTTGGAACTCGTATTTGTTCTATACCAACTCCATTTCCAAAATCTCCAATTTTCTTCCAATTTAAAAAGTTGTTTTTCCATTCATCGGTATACTTTTATGCATGATGCTGTACTTTGACTAACTGCGTAATTTATCAAATCGATATTATTTATTTAAAAAAAAGTTATGAGTTCTCCAATTTTAAACATTAATTGTTTCATGTAATTTTATATTTGTACATACAGTACAATGGCATTTTATACAATACTTTTTAATTCCATTTATTTTAATTCTGTGCCTTTTAAATATTGTGTGGACATCAACTAGCCAATCACCTGGTTGCAATGTTATTACAGCTGGCTTATCTCATGCAGGCATTCAGACATCGCATGCAAGAGTCAGTCCGCAGGAGTAGTCTTACCATCAATCTTCCCATCAACTTCGCAATCTTTCCACCAATCAGCACCACAATCGACACTGCATGCACTGCAATCAGCACCCCATGCACCGTAATTAGAATCTAAATCAGCACCGCACGCACTGTAATCAACACCGCATGCACAGCAACCATGGAAAACAGTGTTGGTATTGTGGAAAGATCTTCAGCAAAAGCTGTCATGCTCGGTGACATGAGAGAACCACCTGTACGAAGATTCCTTTTCACTCACGATGAAGCATTACGATATTGGTACCAAGCAGATTATGCAAGGCGATACATTAGTTGTTGGCATTCACTTACTAAACAGTGATTTCTACTGATTCCTAATGAATTGCACTGGCCCGGCAGTGAAACCTCAGTGCATTCCACTGATTCGCCAGTAGATAACAGCTCATTAACTGAAACTTCACTAAATAAATTCCGCTGATAAAATCATTCATTCTGATTTAGAGTTTAGTAGCCAGCCTGACATAAGGCCCATTCCCAGAGCCTCGCGCAGCCAATCAGAGAATGGGTTCACCCAGCTAAAGGAGCCGCCACGCCATTTCGTCTCTGTGTATAGTCAATGTATGGTTAGTTCAGACATTTATGAAGTCCTGCTGAAGTTCTACTTCCAGGATAATCTTCCGCTTCATGCAAACAAAGCTAAACAAAGTCTAGAAAATGACACCAAAGAAGCCACGCACCGCATTCTTTCGCACCCAGTGTAATACTATTTTGCAGAAGAACCAGTTCTTACTACGCATTACCAACACACCTGTTTAATAATTGCTTTTATTAATTTTAGTTAAATTGGATAGTATAATTTATAGGTAAAATACAAGTTAAAGTTCAATTTAACCAAAAATAAGATACCTTAGTTTAAACATAATTATAAAACTGTTGCGAAACGTGGAATATTTAGGAAATAACCAAACTCTTCATATGTGGGGTGATTTTTCAAATGTTTAATTTAAAATGTGTGAAGAAGCCACGATTATAGGCTGTTCACGGTAAAGTGAGTAATTTAGAAGCCCTAGTTACTTTTTTTCCTATTGGCCATTTTTTATCCTTCCACCACTTTTTAAAAATAAATATTGCCATGTAAGTAATCAACACAGTGTATATATTTCCCCAAACTCGAAAGTTAACGTCCAAAGCTACAACAAAATATATTTTATTGACCTATTATTCTAAATGAGAGGGTTTCAAAAAGTGCTCACTTAACCGTGAATAGCCTATAGTTTATATCTACCTTCTCTGTGATATCGAGTTGAACACTTACACACAAGGCTTTTGTGGGCTGGGAGAGACGTTGTTCTGGTAGAAGGGCGTGTGTGACGAGCGTGTGTTTATCGCTGGGCTGTGTGTACGATCGTCAGGTTTAAAACCGAAACGAGTGTTTGATGCTGAAGGGGACGGGCGCGGCGGCATTACAGCCGAGGTCAAGTGCACGGCCGGCCAGGAAGAGGATGTGGCTGAAGGTCGGCCGTCGACTGCGGTCCAGGGTCTCTTTCTCCCTCTCTTCCAATCTCTTTAGCTGTCTATCTCTCCCAGAGGTTCGCAGTGCCGTGAGTTTAAGAGGGTTAACACAATTAAAAAAATAAGCACTAGGCTTCCAAAATTCAACTGATGCATTGGCAACGTTACTGCTTACGTTTTACCAATAGAAACACATATAGTGTGTGCTGTATTCGTTTAAAATGAAAACAGTTGTTTAATGATTCGTATTTTTTTAGGCTGTTATTTGTTCGACGTAGGTCAGTATAAATTAATATTGTGGTGCATAGTAGGTAAAAAACTATATACTGTGAGTTTATTTAAAGGGTGTGCTTTTCAGTGATTGGCTAAAAAGACTTCCAAAATATTTCCACAGCAGTAAGCAGTATCAGCTTCACTGTGCTGGATTAGGTTTGAGCCAATGCGTCGGAAATATTTCTGCTGCTTACTTCTAACTGCTTACGCTCGAATTATATTATTTTGTAAACCCCTTAATGCCCGGAGTCACCCGTTGTATCGGATTCTTTCATTTATTGCCAATTTAAGTTCTTCTGAAGTAAAATTTAAAAAAAAAAAAAGAAGTTTCTACGGAAGTTTAGCTATTTGCCTTACTCTGCAATAGAGGCATGAAATATTAACTATAAACGTAAAAATGTTGTCACAGATGACACTAAATAACGTCACAGTATCATAACGTTACTGAATTTGTACAACTACCAAATAACATGTCGTAAAATACAAATAAGTTAAACAACACCTAAAATAGTAAATTTTCTATAGTCAGGATTTTTCAACAATTACTCTGAATCTCAAGTTATGACACGAAACGAAGTATTTAGGGGTGAAGTAAAGCCTTAACCATCAACGCTCCGGAAATAACTTATTCCTTCTAAACCCTTTCAGCAGTTGCAAACACCTGAAGCATGCATGCTGTACTTAAGTCAACACAACACATGTTACGAAGGAGCCGCGGTGACTGAGCACTTAAACTGCTCGCCCCCAACCAAGGCAAACCGGGTTCAATCCCCGCCTGGGCCACTCCCGGTTTTTCGCAAGTGGGAATCGTGCCGTATAATGCCACTGGTTGGTGGGTTTTCTCGGGGATCTCCCGTTTCCCCCACCCTTGCATTCCGGCGCTGCTCCATTCTTACCTCGTTCACCCTCATTGGCTCTCAAGACCTCTTTGTTAAGAGCCGCCCAAATCTCTCTCAACTTTCTCACTTGTTTCTATGTCACAACCAATGAACTGAAGGCTTTGTGTGTGGCTATAGTGATGTTTAAAGATGCCAAAGGGGCGTATCTTAATTCGTGAGCAATGGGGGTCTTAATAAATAAAAATAATATAACTAAATTAACTTACACCCGTGCATCTAGTTCAGTAGTACCGCCCATCGTTACCACACTCAACTGTACTGATGTTCTCAGTCCGCAAACTTAACTCCCGCTGATCCCGCCACTCGACGATCTGCTGGTTCGTCGTTTCGCTGTATTCCTTTAAAGTTACACAATCCTCTAAACTCTAAGCTATTAGCTAGGAAGCCCGACGCGGCTTAAGTAGTCTTGCTGGCCCGATCTAGAAGGTCCCTCGCTTCACGATTCTCGCGGAGATGGTCAGAACAATGATCAGAACATTCTTTCAGAGATAATCCCAGAAATTAAATCCGCTGAGGGTCAGGGGTGCACGAGTCATGATAGGTATACCGTGGCGGCACGCATCGGCTTGCCTTTGTAAATCGCCGCCCGATTCTCACATTACCACACTGTCCTTGACACACTGTAATTGACACGCTGTTTCGCTCGCAGGAGTGAAGAAGGGCCAAGGGAAGTTATGTGGACTAGAAACATGTTCCAATTATATAAACCAATCACAACATAGGCTAGACCAGTAACGCAGTTCACGAATCAGGGAAGGTCACTACACTCTGAGCCTCTCAGTGTACAGCACCGGCAAAAAATAACTTTTACGTAGGTTATGTGCGCAATTGTGTACACTGGAAGAGAATGGGTTAATTGAGAACTTTTTTGTATAGGCTGTCAACAGTAAATTGAGCAATTTGGAGAGCCCTGCTTTCTATCTACTTGTGTGCACATTGTGTATTTTTCCACCATATGTAAAATTAACATTTTCTAGGACCTGATCACTCTGTTCATGCGTCGGTACAATGACACTGTGATATTATTAGAAAAGTAAGTACTTAACGAATTTGCTAATTTTTACAAATAAATGCATTAAAAAATGGAAAGCAAAATAAATAATTTCAGGATTCACAGGGATTTACTTGGCACTTTAAATTCAGCGTTTATTCAAGGAACTACTTTCCCTCCGTCGTACCAGATTTACTGGGTGCATGCCGATCAGTGTACCCATTACACTATATGCAGGCACAAAGACATTCTAAAAAGGTTGATTTCAAAAGTGCTCAATTAACCGCGAATATCCTACACCAACCGTAAAAAAAATGTAATCTATCTACAACAGCAAATATTTAAACACATACACTAACCAGTATGCTCCCAAAAAAGTTGCCAGTTTGGTAGGAAAAGTAGATCCATGTCTAAACGACATATTAAAAGCATACTGTATAAATTTTAGTACATTAAATTTATACCATTTATTGTTCTTTTTTTTTTTTTGCATATGAAAAAGTAAGACAGTAATAACATATTTCCGTTGTTAAAATATCACAGATTCACGAGATCGGTGTATGGACAAAGTGCACTGTCACTTTTACGCATGTTCGAAAGAGACACAATAGACAGAGAGAAGAAAATCCTGAACAGGGCTTTAGAAAGTGCTTAATTAACCGTGAAAACTCTGGACTGTGAGATTACTAGAGGCTTGGGAAATTAGCTCATTCATATCGTAGCTAATGCTACATCTCGTTATTTATTGGTATTCTTGATAAGAAACATTTATTTTTACAGTACGGATCATGTTGCGTGTGATTCGGTCGTGCATTTGTTCCCCTTTTCTTACCAGCTCATACGCTCTGATTGATGAACGATGTTTCTGCCATACTGCAGGTGATTGAATTCGTTTTCGTGTCTCATGCGGAGATGATTTGTGATGCGCGTGACCATTCAGTGAAATACAAGTGGAAGACTGAATTACTATATTTTGTACGTTTTCTCTGCAGCTTGGCGTGGGGCCGTGGCAGCACAGCAGCTAGAGCACTCACCTCCATTCAAAGCGAACCTGGTTCGATTCCCAGCATTGCCACTCCCTGACTTTCGCATGTGGGAATCGTGCCACACGATGCCGCTGGCAGCGGATTTTCTCGGGGATCTTCCGTTTTCCCCGCCCTTGTATTCCGGCGTTGCTCCATATTGACCTCGATGTTAATAGCCACCGAACCTCCCCAATCCATTCTGCGTTTTAGCAACACGCACGTTGGAAATGACCATTCCACACGCCCTTATTATCTGCAGGTTTATTATTACTTATGATTTTGATTGATATTTAAAACGTGTGGGTGGGAATAATTAGAAAATTATTCTGTTATTTTATTTATTGATTTTACATTTAAATATATTTTTAAAAAACTTTACACTTTGTACGCGTGCATACACAGAACTGCCAAACAAAGAGTTGCACACAAGTTCTATCGAATATAATTCTTGTTGGTCATTATGACCACGATAATATCAGTGTATTTTTTAGCAACGCGAATGCTTAAATACTGGTCCTTTAGGACAATTACAGGCCAATCTATTTATGGAAAGAAACTTGGGTAGACACCTATCAAAGGACTGCGATATTGTTTCATTGAAACGAGGATAGAATACTACGTAGAAGAAGCAATCATTAATATCAGTCGGCTGGACTCGAACCCGTGAACTTTCATAATCACCTCATAACCAAACACGCACTCTTAATTAAAACACAGAAACGCATCTGTAATGTTGGCTGCGAAGCTGTGGTGAAATCTATATATTATTTAGTGGTGCTAGTGTTTTATTTACTTTATGATGTTGTTGCGGTTGGTCTGTGTTATTACAACACAGTCTCATGTAAACGATGCATTATAATGATAGCGCGCTGTTTTTCTGCGCACAATAAACGCAATTTGTAGTTATACTGAAAAGAACTTCTGTGTGCTCATAAACGTCGAAAAAAATGATAATTTAAGAAAATAAAACAATTTCATATTTATGAAATTTAATTTTTGTTGATTAAAAAAATATGATAATATCTTAATTTCATTGCAATTAATTAAACACACATTTTAACTGATCAAACAGTTTTATTTGGATAGCAAAATGTAATTTCATAATTTTGGTTAAATAAGCGTCAGTATTTCCTTGTAACAATTCCAATAAATATTTTGTAGGGGCAAGCCTTTCTCTTGGTAAAGCGAATAAATTCTATCAATATTTTGGCCGGACGGGAGATTTTCACAAAGTTCTGTATTGGCAGAACAGTCCAGTTCAGGCGAAGATAATTACGAATTGAATTATATTAAGAATATGGCTTTTGTGTACTAATAGTTCAGCCACGAAATTCGTAATGTTGTAGGTCCTACTTTCGCTAACACTGCAATGTTTTCATCTCGTTTCGAAAACGACATGTACATTTATTTCATGCCATAATGAAGAAATTAAAAAAAACTTATTAACATATTAGTTTAAGTGTGATATTTGCATAGACGTATCTACCGTGATAGATATCACAGTACGCCAAACAATATACATAAAGTTCCAGAATAACAACGAAAACTTACTGCTATAGGATTGTTCATAAAATTCAGTCTAAAACATTTATGTGACTTATGGCTTGAAATGATTCCGAAGGATACCACTGCTGTTTAAACTGAAGCACAAGTTTATCGCAAAGGTTAGAAAAATTGTTAATTTGTCGCTGTCATCAAGTTAATATAGACTTGCGCTGCTCAAGTCAATCTCCACCTCCTCGATAGGTCACGGCTGGAAACACGGTAATACCGTGGCTGATGGAGTGAGGACGATAATAGGCTAGTGGCAGCCCCGCCAGTGCATTGGCGATCAGCCACGGCGAGGTAATGTGCAGTTGTCCAGAGGCGGCATATGTTCTTCGCCTGCGGTGATTACCCGCGAGCCGAGTGCACAGCCCCAACTGAGGCCTTAGGGGGTAGATCTTGGGGTGGCGGAGCTCCGCAGAAGGGACTGCCTGGCGTCCTGAAGGAGTTGGGCTGCTTTGGGTGAAAACGTTATTTTATTTTTTATGTACTCTAAAACTAATTGTTTGGTGTGAGTCCGCGGTAGGGACGGGAGTTAAGTGCGTCTCATGTCTAAGCCCGTACGCCTACATGAGAAGGAAATCATGCAAGGAGACATGTATCGCGGCAGCAAGGGATTGGTTTGCCATGGCCTCGTTTCGACCATGACAACCTCCCTGAGTGTAGTTATAGCGAAACTACTATACTAAGAAGAGAAAAGGCAAACCAGCATAGACACCGTAAAAGTCATTTCGACAGAAAAAAAAAGAATTAAAAATTGTTGCATGCATTTACAGAAAATGCTACAGGAGACAGATAGGTCGAATCTATGCTCTTTATTAATGGGTAGACAAAAACTAGTAGAGAGAGGGCAGGACATATTTTGGGTGAAAACTCAGTGTGCACGATATAGTCGTGGGGACCCATGGGATCGGTGTGAAGCCCCAGCATTTGGCCATGCCGATCGAAGGTCGGACTCTAGGTGGCATTGGTTGAACCTCTTGCTGGGAGGAGGCCTGGAGGCGGGTATTTGCCTGGAGGGCTGCTCCTGGTGGTATAAGCTGGATAGCTGCAACGGCGGTGCGTACGGCCTTATAACCCGAAGGAAAAGAGTGCATTCCCTCCCACTGGACCTCCACGATACACAGTGCTAGGTTTGGTAATGGGCTCTTGTCACTCGAGTAACTCTTGGGGAAACAAAGTGGCGTGCCGCTGGCCCCACCCGGTAGTTACGAAGTGTTGATGCTCGCTAACGAAGGGACGATGGCCTGGTCCGCCTAGTAAGAGGACTCGTTTACGAAGCGCGTTCGTAGAGGTTGGATGGTCCTCAGTTCCATCAAGGTGGTGCGTGCAGATTCAACTCTGTACGATGGTGTTGAAAGGTGAGGTGGTATCCACGCCCACCCACCGCAATTGGAAGAAGCGTAATCTCCTTCTATTCAAATGCATTCAACTGCAGCCAATTAAAGCATGGTAGTACCATATTATAGTTTGGCACCAGATTTAATGGGAACTGACCGGTGTGCACAGCATAGACTACTCTAACGACTGAAGTGGCTAAAATGCCTGATGTGGCTTTGTGACTGAATAAAACTAGTGCTGGACGACGTGCACACTCTGGAATTTACTCCTGTTTAACCTTTAAGATCACAGGCACAGGAAACTCGACTGTCCACACGCTGTACAAATCAGTACAGAGAATAATGTCATCAAGTTAATTTATGTATATAAATAAGCTGGCTTCCCTTATTTTTCCTTATATTTTGTGACGCGAATGCACAATACTTTTATACGACTGATTATTAATCAGCATGTTTAAAATTGTGACGTGTCCGTCACAATTTGCTATTTATGAGAGGAATATATTTAACCTGTACGTTAACTTCAATGATTTGCTCTGCTCCCTGCAGAGTTCATTAGCTTTGCTGTTGAAGTATTTTAGTCACGCATTTGTAATTGTATAGTATTTTAAGCTGTTGTGTAAGAAAATTTTATATAGAATGCAGTTGTAATTTAGAAGCCATTAATACTGCATAGTAATAGTGATCTGAGACTGGTGATTTATTTCATTTGGTTCTTCTTGGGCAATCCAGTAAGATTAAGATGGCTAGAGTAGTTCGCCTCGTTGCCGTTAGGTGCGACGGGGGATTGGGAGAGTTGCCGTGCTATGAGAAAGCTGGGAGTCACAGTGTAATGTCTCTGCGGGCAAGGATCTGTGGCGGAGGACANGGTGCGACGGGGGATTGGGAGAGTTGCCGTGCTATGAGAAAGCTGGGAGTCACAGTGTAATGTCTCTGCGGGCAAGTATTTGTGGCGTAGGAGAAGACGCAGAACCTAGGATTGTTGAGACTGTCATGTGAACGAACTATGCCTGGGCGATCCCCGAATCTAGCTGGCGTCAAGGATCAAGTCATCAGCCAACAACAAACGCCTGGTACCTTCGCCGAGGTGCGGCATTTCAGATATCTCCCTGTAAATCGTGAAACCGCAAATACAGATTTAATAAGTTTCTGTATTTGTACCCCTGGTCGGCGGGTTTTCTCGGGGATCTCCCGTTTCCCCCGCCCTTTCATTTTGGCGCTGTTCCATACCTACATCACTTCACCCACATCGGCTCTCTAAGCCTAGATTTTAAGATCCGCCCAAATCTCTTCACTCATCTGTATCTGCAGCGTCATAGTTCTAATTTACCTATCTGACCAAATGGGTAAATTCATTTTACCTGCATTTTGTGCGATTGTGTTGTCTCTCCCATAGGTTTTTTTTTGCTCACTGCTACCAGGCATGCACAATGTAGGGCACAAAAAATAATGTATTAAAGTAATAATTTAGTGTAAGGTTTTCAGTTACTCAATAAATACTGAGTGCCTAAAGATGCTTTGTTGCTAGGCACTAGTCATGTATAAGTTTAATGATTTTTTTTTATTTCACCATTTTGAGTGGGTTCGCGTCTTTTCGATTTTACCTGCCTTCAGTCCTAAACTTGATTTTTGTAATACGCGGCAAGGTAAAAAGTTATACCATATTTTGGAAAATTCTATTAAGGTGTTTTGGGTACCCGAAGAGATAATATATTTTGGTACATAGTATATATGTGTGGATTCTTGTGCAAATCTGATTTTGGTGAATTACGAAAGGCCAACGGTTTTATTAAGCTGGATTAAATTTCATTAAAATATTTTAGGTTCTCTAAGTGATGTTCCATTCTGGTACATGGTGTATATGTATATAATTGTGCAAATTTCATTCTCGTAAATGGTAAAAGATTATATGTTTTATAATGTTTGGTAAAATTTAATTTAAATGTTTTAGGTTCCCGTAAGGGACTTCGCACTGTGGAACATGGCGCTCACCCAAAGAAAGCGAAAGTCTCAAAAAAGTTGAATAATTATTGTAATTGGTTGTGATAAATAAATGAATTCTGGTTTATATTAATAGTTTACTTTTTCCCACGTTTTATGACAGTGTAACATACCAGGATTTCTCCATTCATGTGTTGGTGCAAGACCCATCCCACACTTTGTGTACTTTGTATGAATTTTGATGGTGAAATACCAAAATGGCAGTAGTCTGGCTTGGGCCCTGTACCGCTACAAACTTAACAAAAAAGAGGCTTTGCGTTATTTCCCCAAAACATACGATTTTGAGGAATTTATCCATTGTATTTATGAAAGAATAATTGGGATGTCTGCTGGTCGGCACCACATTATTACACCCTAAACACTAGTCTCGTAACAACTAGGCGCACATGTAATAAACAGCCAAAAGAACTTAAACTTAAAAGGAAGGTGAAGAGAACAATATTTTAAACAGTAAACTCGAAACTTTACTTACTCGTATAATCTGCACAGGTATTTATGTCTTACCCGGGATTCGAACCCATAATCTCTCGTGGCCCTTAGCAGGCGCCCCAAACAAATATACACAGCGATTTTCGGTGGCCTTAACAAACCACTAACGACAGCGCCACGTTTTCCCAAGTCTAGTTTACTTACATTACCGCTGTGGCGACGCAGTTATCTATTAAGAACGTTCGTCACCGTTAACTTAATTTTTCCTGACTTTGAACGGGATTTCGTAAGCAGCACAAGTGTTCTTGCCAGTTTCCAGAGCGTCGAACAGACATCCAGTTGTGAAAAAACAAAACATTTTTTTGCTACCGAATACCACCCGCAACTGGCATTAGAACTTATTGAAAATTTATCACAAAACAATTATTTCATTCGCTCTCATTCGTTTTAGTTCCCCAACCTCCTTTTATCCGTTCTCTTTGTTCTTCAATGTTAACGAACATTTTTGGCACTAGTAGAAACTATAGAAACATTTATAGCCATACAGTTTCACAGAGTGTGTATATGATTATACTATAATGTAGGGGTAGGGTGAGAGGGGTTTATTCGACCGATATCGTGAAGTGATTCCTTTTGCAAATTGAAGTGGGAGTTTTTAAATTGTGTATTTTGCAAAATATAGGAAAATGATTGAAATTAAATTACAATTTTCTAAACAGGATTTTATATTATTGGGGTATTCAAATAAACTCTCATTAATACCTCCCTCCGTAATGAAAAAAACAAGGGTGACCACCGTCTTATTGCAAACAACTTTTTTACCGTCCAAATTTATGAACGTTTGATACTGGTTTATTTAGGTGTATGACCTAATTAACAAAAATGCCCTCTTGTTACAACTGCCCAAGACTCACCGTTTTCGCGTAAAACGCACATAAAATTTTCGGCGGCTGCTCTTAATTGTAATGAGCAACAACAAACTATCAGTTGCCACATTTATAGACATTTGTTTTATTAAACGTTACTAGTTAATGACGAATTCATGCAGGGTCAGCTTACCATTGCCTAGCTTTTATCGCGAAAGACTTGTTCGTATTAATTTGTACTCTACCACAAGAATGCAGTGTACGGTACACAACTTTCTAGAGACTTTTTCTCGTCACTCCGACTCGCGTTTTGAGTCGGTTCTCCTTTCTTTGCGCAGGCGGCTTTCTTTCCTTGTACTGTTTTTCACATACAGAATTTTTCTTATCCCTACCTCACATTTTCTATTGCCTTGAGTTCCTAGACACCGGCACTCTTTCCGTAAGTTTATCTTGACGACGAAAAATGTCAGCATTCATAAACCCTCTTTCCTTGTAAGGTGAAATTAATTTTTATTTTGGTCACTTGCGTTTATAAACTTTTTTTCCGTACTTCTCCACTTATTGTGCATGCCACGCTGTCTTCGTCACTTTTACAAACTTTTATATACATCAAATAAAAAAAAATCTAAATTATTTCAACTGAAACACATTTGGGCCTGAGTAATGTAAAATGCCCATTCATTCCAATTGAACTCAGTAAAATTTTTGCCATCTCACTCCAAGTTCACGTAATCCATCAGCACTAACTTATTAGTTAATGTGAAACATTTGCGAACAGATTAATTTTAAATTGTACTTAATATTGCAGTGGCTATTACGAACTCCAGAGTTTAAATATCTACGTTTACTGGAGCCAACGCTGTAATGAGAAATGTGTTCACGCGCTTGTGCAGTACATTAAGGGGAATCAGTTCCGCCATCTTGAATTTATGGAATTTTTGCCGCACCCTGCCGTTCAGATTTTCTTTAATTTTTTACGGTTCGAAAAAGAAAAAACCACTCCATTTTACATTTTTAAAAGTAGTTATTGCTTCACTGCTGCTGTTGGAAACCGTTGTATAACCTCCCGCAAGAAAAGAATAACTTATTAATTCTAGGGTATGGTAAGCTAAAAATTAATGTAATTAAGAAGCTAAAACAGTTTCATTATGTTTGAGAAACTGCTATTCAAGGTCTATAAAACAGAAAAATGATGTTGGGCTAATTCCCGTTAATGTCTTAGATGTAAACTACCATGTGACACAACCCCGTAAGTTAACTTTATCGTGTGACAGAGAAACTCCAGATACATCCAAGCTGGCCAACTTTATGAAATAAAAAGTAAAAACTTTATTGTTGGGCTATTTCCAAAGCTACACGTTCTCCCCAGCAAGAACGGAAATGCCGCCAGCAAATAAGAGGAGATTGCGCGTGCATCACAGCTCGAGAATGTGTGGCTACCGAAACGTGGAAAATATGACAGGAAGAAAGCCGCTGATTGCACCATCTCAGCGGCTGGCTCATGTTAGCACGATGTGCAGTACTGTTTTTCGGCCCGTGCGCTCTGCGAACTCTTGCAGTGAACGCCCCACCCAGATTATACGCGCATCTTCTTTCATATCTCTAAGAGTAAACAAGATAAAATATACAAATAAATTCCAAAAATAGTATTTCCTCGCCGTTATCTTCT
Organism: Clitarchus hookeri; assembly: GCA_002778355.1. Lineage (NCBI taxonomy): Eukaryota > Metazoa > Arthropoda > Insecta > Phasmatodea > Phasmatidae > Clitarchus > Clitarchus hookeri. Next base: position 303,477 of record NQII01000091.1, read on the forward strand.
ACTTTAAGTGGGTCAGAGACTATCAATAGGTGTTTAGATACTACATTCTTGAGTACAAGCTGGTGTAAATTGCTCCGACTGTAGAGACCAGCAAACTAGACGACTTGCTATTAATACAATAGTTAATTGCAGTGCTACGCCCTGTAGCACTAACCAAGGCGACGCAAAGGAACAAAGCTAGACTTTTCAAAACATCTCTTACAGCATTTTCAGCAGAGTATATATTTGTTGAATGTCTTAAAATGAACACGAGTTGTTTTGTTAAGAAAATATATTTTTCATACAAGAAATAACTGAGGCCATACAAGAAGGTTTATGTGACAAATATAAAAAAACTGTGAAGGTCACTCCTGAATAATATATTTTCTACAATTTGTATAGCAAAATACTTTGGCCTGTACTGATTATTTTCAAACACACGTACAGCCATTTACAATCCATAAAAAGAACAAACTCTATTAAAGAAATCGGTTACAAACATTATTGTAAAACTACTGAGGGACTCCCAAATGTTCCCTTTTAATTCCATTACCGGAAAGGTCTGATGATACTTATCTCAACATGAAGTCCAGAAGCTGCAGCTTACCCTGGCTTATAAAGCGCCAAAAACATAACTCCCCTCCTCAATTAGCTAATCAGAGGGCTAAAATGTACGAAAATAGTCTCTTTTTCATGTAAATATTGCCACATGCCCCGCTGCGTCGCTTCCGTATGACAACGCACCAACACGTCATGGTGATACTAGCGCTGCTAAGCGGCGGGCTTGGGGACTCTTCGCCACGCCATCTGTATAGCTCCGTGCGTGGCATGACGGCAATCCACAACGTCTTGACCTAGGAGCGCTGCCCCAGCTTGACTGGTCACCAAGGCTGCCTTGCCCAAGGCAGCGCAGGAAACATACGTGATGTTTCCGCATCAAAAGGTACAACATCTGCTTCATGTAGTTGCATATCATTCCGCAAGAATTGGTGAAAAGCACAGACGTGGATAGTAAACGTTTTAAACCTGTTGCTAGGCGGGCTGTACGTAGCTGGCAGGCAGAGAATTTGACGAAATCAAGTGTTTCGTCCACCATTGCCGGCTAACATCGACGACCTCAAAACGAGAATTACGGACATGCAGACAAGAGTGTGGAACGAGTTTGATTATCGCGTAGGTGTCGTTCGGGACGCTCATGGTGGTTACATTGAACATTTATGAATGTAGGGTAAACTAACTCCACGGTTCCATGGTTCATTTGATTGTTCAATCAAGGTTGTATGTTGTTTGGTTTTGATATTATAGACCTTCAAAGTTGGAGTATTCTTTTATACTCATCCTGTATATAAATATATATATATATGTGTGTGTGTATATATATACTCATCCTGTATATATACACTCACATTCGCCCTTTATATGTAATACACTCATCATATATATGTAAAGAGACTACTTTATTTAATAAAATTATTTTGTTCGGNTTGGTTTTGATATTATAGACCTTCAAAGTTGGAGTATTCTTTTATACTCATCCTGTATATAAATATATATATATATATATGTGTGTGTGTATATATATACTCATCCTGTATATATACACTCACATTCGCCCTTTATATGTAATACACTCATCATATATATGTAAAGAGACTACTTTATTTAATAAAATTATTTGGTTCTGNAAATTATTTTGTTCGGCCAAACAAGTGATTCAACAGTGTATATCAATTATTGGCAGCAATAAAACATTGTTCAAACAACTAGATAATGTCAGAAAAATAATTAATTTGCACTAAACAATATATTTGTTTGCATCTATTCAGATACAGCATTTGGTGTTTCCGACAAAATTATTTCGATTTGATCAAATATTTTTCTCGGTCTACAGTGACTGTGCGATAAACAGACAATTAAAAGTAAATATGTATTTTCGTAGAGTAGGCCTAATAATAAAATGTGTTCCTTGTAGTTTTGCCTGAAAACTTAAGTTTGTCGGCAAGAAAAATGTTTAATTTACGAATTACGTACCGAAACTCAATTAAACAATATTTTACATAAGAACTATTTCTTACTAGCCATTTCCCAAACACAAAATGTTTCTGTTTTTAATTACTACTGATAAAATAATTTTAAACAAAACAATTTAAAAGTGCTGTTTAACCAAAAAAAAATGTGCTTTTAAGTTAATGGAAGTATAAAAATCTTGTGACACAGGATATATTTAGGAAACAACTAAACGTGATGTTCCTGGGTTGATTTTTCACAGGTTTCGTTCAATAGCCCCTGCGCAGTCGTTTTTACCATTAGAAATAACACTAATATATGCTAGATAATACTATATTATAGGTAAATGCTCTGTTACACCCCCTCCCCCCCCAAATCCGACATCTGTAGTATGCGATTGGCCAAATGACCGACAGCCGATCCAAGGCAACAGGCGACAGGTNCCCCCCCAAATCCGACATCTGTAGTATGCGATTGGCCAAATGACCGACAGCCGATCCAAGGCAACAGGCGACAGGTTCTCTGCTGCAGATGGCAGAGGCTATACATGAGCTCAGTGCACTCGCAGCATTATGGGTGGAAAAATACTCTGTTACAGCCTATGGCTACAGAGGCTTGCCCGTTGCGAGATACCACAGCAATCATCACACACATGTCACCGTAGACCGAGATTTAATATTTCGCTATTAAGAGTAATAATGTTCCTTTCCTTTACAGGCTGTTTCTTCCATTTTAGAATCAGTAAAAGCTGGTAACTGTTGGCACTGCTGACACTCACCGGCAGCTCATTTTATTTTCCTTTGAATTTTCAGGAATCCACTGGAGATTCGGGGGATGGGGGGACAGGCCCCGTTGCACCTTTCCTCCCACCAGAGCAGTGTGCAAATATCACTCTGGTTAAGCCAGCGCCAACCTTCCCAATGGAAACAAATACGATCCCGCCCCCCTCTCTACAAGTACTTCTCTACCAACTAATAAAGAGCATAGTTCCTACCTATCTATCTCATGTAGCATCTATTAATGCCTGCAATAATTTTGAATTATTACCTTTAGAAATAGTTTTTACTGTGCCTATGCCGGTTTTTCCCTTTCTCTTCTTAGTTATAGGTTAACCATAAGTACACATAGGGAGTCAGTCATGGCCACAAACGGGGCCATGATGACTGCCCAAACCCTCTCTGCCGCGATGCATGCCCCCTTGCATAGATTCCCTCCCCTGCAGGCGTAAGAGGCTCAGCCCTGAGACGCACTTAGCTCCCGTCCCTACCTCGGACGTACATCTAACTCTTAAAATTAGGGTAGGTTAGGAAAATAAACAGGTTTCATTCAAAGCGGGTGAAGATACTGCGAGTAGACTATAGTTAGGTAAGTGGCTGGACTGTTAAAACTTTCCGCACGTTCAAGGAAATTTTCACAGAAATATACAGTAAGTATAGGGAAACGCGCTTCGTGATGACATAAAATGAAACTGAGCTCCGTACATACAAAACACGAGACGTCTTCGTATTTCCAACAGCTTCGGGTTTCTGAAAAGAACAATTCCGAGGATACGCGAAGCGTTCTCCGCTGATGTGACTAGACAATTATCGTTCCTGTAGCAGTTAGGACATTCACGGCACTTAAAAACACTGTCCCAAATATTAAAAAGTTGCAGAAGGCACTCGCAACAGTCAGCAACATTTCAAACACTCCACTGTTACTAGAAACTGACGAAGTATCTCAATTTATTTGTTATCAATAACATGTAATAAAATGCTCCTAACTAACGTCGGGGTGTGAGCACAGCGTTAAGAATCACGCCCTGCAAGCTTCTTTTAAACTTATGTTCGAATCCCGCTCCAAAAAAATTTAAAAATAAAATGAGATAGTTTAAATTTTATAATTTATACTCTGGTAAACACCAACAAAACGACAATTAAACTCCCTCCACCCTTGTTATCACCCTTTATCAGTCGGAAATAAACAATACACAAAAAAATAGTAACAAATTTATGGAGAGGTTCTGTGAATCACGGAAAATTAGGTGAAATTCAAGAAAATTCCGTTATTAAAAAAACCGAAGAGTGTGAAATTTTACGAAGATTTCTTGATAATTTTTTACCTGTACTTTTCCGTAACTTTGCTGAAATTTTTTCTATAGGCTGTTTATAGTAAGAGGAGCACTTTTGACAGCACTGCTTAAGATCTACTTGCATGCACATTGTGTATTCTTCCACCACGTGTAAAATTAACATTTACATGGGCCTGATTACTTTATTCAAACGTCAGTCAAGAGTAAGTGTAAAATTATTAGGAATTTAGATATATGTTTTTTNATGGGCCTGATTACTTTATTCAAACGTCAGTCAAGAGTAAGTGTAAAATTATTAGGAATTTAGATATATGTTTTTTTAAAATGTGCCAATTTTTACACTTATATGCATCAAAAAGAATAAAGCAAAATAAATAATTATGGTATTGACAAACGTTAATTTAACACTTTTAATTAAACTTTGTGACAAGAAACTGCTTTCCCTNACACTTATATGCATCAAAAAGAATAAAGCAAAATAAATAATTATGGTATTGACAAACGTTAATTTAACACTTTTAATTAAACTTTGTGACAAGAAACTGCTTTCCCTCCATCGTTATATAAACTTAACTGGGAGCGTGCCAGTCAGTGTGTCCCTTATAACATATGCAGGTAGCAGCAGTGGCTTTTTCAAAGGTCGATTTCAAAAGTTCTTAATTAAACGCTAACAGCCTATTATAGTGTACTCGCGGCCACAAATAAGGAAAAATCTGGAAGTGTTTTCACCGTGTATTGAGTTTATATCGTGTATTGTATGTATGATTACACCAAGTGCGCACGAATGCATAGCGTTGTCCCTTTGGTGTAATTTTCCAGAGTAAGTTAAGCTTTGTTTACATAGAGCGGATGAAAATCCTGGAAATAGGACTTTGGCAGGGTTTCGGAAAAGTTGNAGTAAGTTAAGCTTTGTTTACATAGAGCGGATGAAAATCCTGGAAATAGGACTTTGGCAGGGTTTCGGAAAAGTTGGAAGTAACAGCGAATGGACTATAGCTAATATGCGGTGAACGCACTCTTGACGATGGAAACTCTCCCGCCAGGCATTGAATGATGGGAAGTGAAAGAGCTGATAAAGCAGGCGGGTAATGAGGGAAGGGGTCACAGGACCCCCAGTTTAGAAAACACGTCTGGAATCCCCCTGGCTGGTAGCGCGCTTTCACATTGCAAATAACGGCACACTTGCACCGCGGGCGCGCGGAAGCGAGCGGCCAGATACGCTTCGCCCATCTACCCCCTTCTCATCTCTCCAGCAGTCTAGCGTGCGCGGGCATGCAGAAACTAGGCTGTCGGGCCTGCCGAGACAATCGAATAGCAGCGTGCCCGACCGGCAGCAGAGCGCCAGGTGAAAACGCCAGCTCTCAGCGGAAACTGGTTGAAAACTACATTTCCGGGGACCCCGGCGAATTAACAGGCGAGACCCGTATCGGCGCACGAACCCAGCAACGACGTGACGATGTCCTCATTGCGTGGATGCGCTGACATCCTTGTCGGGATTTCCCCGTATCTTCTAAGTGGTCGTCAGGGAATTATTCCAAGTACAGAACATCATTAAATGCAGTCACCCTACCTGGCGCTTGAAATACGTTGCAGTTTGTTTGAGTATGTTTTTTGACGAAACNTGACGATGTCCTCATTGCGTGGATGCGCTGACATCCTTGTCGGGATTTCCCCGTATCTTCTAAGTGGTCGTCAGGGAATTATTCCAAGTACAGAACATCATTAAATGCAGTCACCCTACCTGGCGCTTGAAATACGTTGCAGTTTGTTTGAGTATGTTTTTTGACGAAACTATTAAACGTGCCCCTAATATGTTCACCTATGAAATGAAAATTTACACCAGACGAGGTCGGAGTGACACTATATACTGTTCACGGTTATTTGAGCACTTCTAAAATCTACATTTAAAAAATTTCGCTGCCCCTAACTGCATATATTTTAATGGGTACACTGACTGGCAAGCGCGCAGTGAAGTTGGCAACGACTCAGGGAAAATAGTTTCACGTCTTAACGTCGAATTAAAAGTGTTAGGTAAGCATTTGTGAACACTGAGATTATTAATTTTGCTTTTTCTTTTTAATTCAGATGAGTGTCATAACTAGCATTTTCTTTAAATAATTTACTTTTATAATAATTACACAGTTTCACTTAGCCGGTGCATGAATAAAGTTGTCAGACCCATGGCAATGTTTATTTCACGTGTTGCGGAAGAATACTCAATGTGCATACAAGTAGATCTTAAGCAGTGCTTCAAAAGTGCTTAGTTTACCGTGAACAGCCTTTATCAAGATATCATGCATGCTATAAATATTATTTTGCCGCTTTCCAACATCGTTAAACCGGTTAATTTTCAGACTGCCATATCTTAAAACATACTACACGGACACGAGCGAAACCACCGCATAGGAGCCTGTGTTGAACATTCCTTCAGAATGTCCACCAGCGAATTATTTATAGGGTGACTGTTCAATGTCCTATAGGTACACGTATCACTACGAGAACACCGCACGCCAGTTCAGAGCCTTGCGCGTAACGGCGGTGATGCGCGTGATAGTGTAGTCCTTATCGCTGCAGCGCTTCTCAGCCTCAAACGCCAAGGCGATAACCTTCAAAAATATGCTAAACCGGCAGGTCCGTTTTTTTTTACAAATCATAACATGCTATAACGTGATCTCATTTTGAATTTTGTATTTATATTATTTCTCACAACAACACCATTAAACGTTCAGTATTTTATGTGACTAAATTTAACTTATTGTGAGTACTCTTTACACCTATGAATAATTTAAATTACCAACACATGTTCTTTAGTTAATAAATTAATATTTTCAAGGATTGGCAAACTAATGCAGCAATAAATCACATTCTTTTTTAAATCTTAATTTTTAAAGTCTGATATAATCTCCTATGTGTAATTTTTTTCATATTTGTTGAACATGTCACACAGCGAAGAATAAAACCGGTCACATGGACTTGAAAAAAAGTTCGGGATAGTATTATTCTAGTCTAAAAATTTACCATGGGTATATATCGAAATAGATTTCATCTTATAAAACCTTTTGGATATAGTCGCAGTGACCATATTTTGTTGCCTTTTGCGTCTAACCCATTCAGTCCCGAATTATTTTTCAAGCTTAGGTGTTGCAACTGTTTAATTTTTTTTATAAGCGCTGTACTTGTATCGAGAGTGATTCACGCAACCACTGAACAGTAGATATGCTGCGTGTTGTTTGGTGCCAGCATCGACCATTCACAAATGACAGATGGAGAAAATTTACCCAAATCAGATTTCTCTCAAGGAAGGCGCTCAAAATACCGGCTACTAATTCTTTGTAGTGTACACTTCAAGCATAACATGTCCTCGATCATGGACATGCGATCTGAAAGGGTAGAACTCCAATTTGTAACTAAATATTACAGTTTTAAAATCTCCAGGCTTTTAACTGGTGCAAAAATTCTGGGCACAAGTTAAAACATAAGGAAATACTATGTGACAAAGTGATATTGGATACGCATATTTATCCCGACAATAATGTTTTTCGCTACGAGGTGTAGGCGTTCTCGAAAAAAAAGGCTGTATTGGCCATTTTCAACCTACATTATATTTTGTTTTGTTAAGAAGATTCCAACATGCTGAAATTTGCTAAAATAATCATTAAAGCAAAAAAATGTGTTTTGAAGGATGGGTGATTCATTTGTAATATACTATAATGTGGTACTGGAATAAAAATATTAACTTGAATTAATTTTGTGCCATGTACCTACACCGAAATTAATATGTGAGTTACTAAATTTTTAAACTAGTAGGGCTGAAATAAATATTCTAGCCAACAAATTAAGTTCACATATTCAAAACGTATATTTTATTTCACCCAACAATTCGAAAATTATAGAGAAAATTGTGCCCTGCTAGCGCTAGGAAAAAAATTTCTTTCCATCATCCCTGAAAATATGTAACTATGCAGGCTCCAAGTAGAAGTACCCAACAAACCTATTTATAATGCGATTATAACTAGATCATTAAATATGTGTATGGTGTTGTGTTATAATTCACCGCGGGAGAGACAGTGTCAGCTATTGCTAAGTATTCCAAATAGACTTTCGTATTTTGAGTAACCAACGTTGCTTCTATTGTCTTTAAGTTTAAACTAATGTAAACTAGATAACATTACTAAACTGGAATCCCAAAAAGGCAGCTTGATGGCAGCTCTAACTGACTGAATCACCGACGATCTGCAATTATTTCAAGAGAATTTCCGTGCGGCAGCGTTTCATAAAAAAATTGCAGTAGCTATTCCGCTGTTGAATACATTTCAAAGCCCTGATTAGTTAATTGTGGCGGAATGATACACAGTAAAGACATGTTACTAATATGGCGATCTTTACGCTTTTGTGCATTGTGAATTAAAAAAACAGAAGTAATGAAATGAACAAAGTGTCCACAAATTTTAACATCGTACATTTACACGAAGTTACGACATCGAACTTTTTTTACACTGGAGAGCCAAAAAAAAATGGTATTGTCGTGCGTATGCAAATAACAGAGGTATGGAACCAATCAGAGTAACGCGATGGGGTCGGCAGCGCCTATATAAGACAACAAGCGTCTGGCAAAGTTGCTATATCGGTTACTGCTGCTACAATGGCAGGTTATCAAGATTTAAGTGAGTTTGAACGTGGTGTTATAGTCGGCGCACGAGAGATGGGAAATAGCATCTCCGAGGTAGCGACACAATTTGGATGTTCACGTACGACCATTTCACGAGTGTACCGTGAATATCAGGAATCCGGTAAAGCATCACACAAAAAGATCATGAATGAACGGGACAAACGACGACTGACGAGAACCATTAAACGTGACAGACGTACAACCCTTTCTCAAATTAGCACAGATTTGAATGCCTCCTGCATACCTTCAGACATTAGTCGAGTCCATGTCACGTCGTCTTGCGGCACTTCTGCGTGCTCGCGGGGGCCCTACGCGATATTACGCAGGTGTGCTAGTTTTTTTGGCTCTTCTGTGTACATCGATGCCAACTTCACCAAGAACTTTTTCGGTAAGTATTTCCGTTGAAAGATATGCCGTTAGCAGCAAGTTATATTTTCAAAGTCTGCTTTCAAAAGTTTACAATTATACCCCAACATCTATACAAATAAAGGTAATGTGACACACAAGGCATCCTTGTGCATGTTTCTGACCTGGAGTTTACTACGCAACAACCACAAATTTTGAAACAATGAAAAGAGGGGGCAAACACGTACACAATTATTTTTTGTAAAAGGGGTTGTAGGGGAATGCTGTGCTGTTAAGCACGTCTTTCCTGTCCAGTTGCTACCCCTTATAATTTATGCATAACCTTGCAACAAGATGCAAAATAAAATTAACTTTTTTGTTTATGTACATAATGTATTTCTCAAATGTAAAAAGATAAGATATAAAACTGATTCATGAAAAGCGAGACAGGGCATTTTAGAATGATTTTGCCTGTAGAAAATATGTTGATTATTTTTCGTGTTATTTTCAATCTATTCAAGTAATCTTCATCCTCCACTTCCACAATAAGCCTGTTAAAAAATTTTGAGAAAGGGGCACGTGCCCCCTATGACTCAACCCCTCCCGAACTCTAAGTTCGCACATGTAACGCAAGATGCTTGGGAACAAATGTGACATCTATAAGTCACCTTGAGATTTTCTTCTTACACTGAACTTCAATTAAACTCATTTAAGTTTTTTTTTTTTGTAAAATATTGTGTTAACAGTCGTTCAGATAGTCCTTCATATGCTGTAAATGCTCTATAAACAAAATAAAGCTAATACACACCGCCAAAACTTTTTGTGTTGAACATAAATTATTTTGGAGTGACTACAGTGTGCACAATATAAGCGGTTTTTTTTTAATCGGTCTACAAAAGCTGTTTAGTGATAATTATAATACTATTTTGTGTTTACAACAACAACAAAAATCGGTGTGTGAATTTCTACAAAAATGTTGTTGCTGCTACTTTTTTTTTTCAAGGTGCGTTTTTAACATGTACTGTTTTTTTTTCTTCGCAGCAGCACTTTTGACCATCTGAACCCNTTTTTTTTTTCAAGGTGCGTTTTTAACATGTACTGTTTTTTTTTCTTCGCAGCAGCACTTTTGACCATCTGAACCCATTATACCACGTTTTTTTCGTATTTATTTGCTATCTAAACCTGTGTGGCTGTGTTAAGAGCTCGTCAATGTTTCATGCAGGTACTAATAGATTTAATTCCGAGGTATATTGATCTCACAATTAAACAAAGGTAGCCGCTGCCCTTGTTTCTCATTACTGCGGTACAGAATCGACTCCAGGTCGATTTAGATATTTGTATTTGGATCCGAATCCAGGTTCAATTCCAGGCTGACCCGACCGCTTTAATTTTGAAACTTGGGAAAAAGGAAGGTGGTAAATGACCAGTGGGTTTTATCAGCATACTCCAATTTCTTCTCATTTTTTGCCACTTCCTTATCGATCATTGACGGCAAGACTTTGGATGCTGTCACTCCCAAGTCCTTAGAAGAAGCTAGGTGTCATGTAGCCCTTACTTAGAACTTGATATGCGTGGTTTGTCATTTTATGTCAATTACGTTAAAAAACAAGTCTTCTATTCATTATGTGGGTGACTTAAATATACAGACAGACTAAGGTTTACACGAACCATCAAAAAAATTGTCTGAGCAGCTGAAAAAATATAGAAAGGATTAAAGTAAATTCGCTCGATCTAACTGCGGTTGCAAATTTGTCACGAGAAAAACTCGAAAATATTTTACCTGACTTTACCGCCCTCGCCCTCTGCGCTCAACCCTACCACAACGAGGTGACTCTCTAGTCCAGCTTTTACACGAGATAAAGGAAGTGCGGTTAGGTACATGCGTAATTACTTTATTCACAAGATTTATGAAAGTAAAATTATTATTACATTTTTTTTTCTTTTTATTACACACATTGCACTTAGAGCTCCACAACAATCAATAACGGAGATTCAAATTGAAAAGTCACCCAAGGGGAGACGAATTACATTTTAAGTCCTATCCGAGACACAATTTCAAAAAGGTAAAATAAATTTAAGTTAAATTAATACAGTGGGGTTCATATACATATATTTTTTAATATATATTAATCTCACAAGGAGTGCAACAAATTAATGTAATCTGTGGAACTTAAGATACAACTGTGAGTATTTTTAAGTTTCCTCTAACAAAAATTAGTACAGTACTTGATGAACTTCATTTTAGAGTACCCCAGGGAAAACATTTTCATAATTTTTTATCTCACACAATTTTTTTATAGTTTCATTTTTCAAGTCTAAATTTTTTTATGTGCTTTAGTAATAAATTTTATTAAAAACATTTTTTTAAATATGATTTTTTTTTCACGCGAAATGTTTCGATTCGCCGAAAATTTACGCCACGAGGAAGCCAGCTGAACTTCTCATGCAGACATGCTGAATAAATGATTTAAATATTTCCTAAATTATTGCCTGGGTAGCATATAAAGACTGCCAAGGAGTGAAGTAGACTCCTATGCGAGCCGGCGAAGTATATCACTCCCGAGAAACAGGTACACACCTCACAAGCACATGGGGCCGCGGTGGCTGAGTGGTTAGCCTGTTCGCCTCCCATCAAGGCGAACCGGGTTCAATCCCCAGCCGGGTCGTTCTCGGATTTTCGCATGTGAGAATCGTGCTGGTCGGCGGGTCTTCTCGGGGATCTCCCGTTTCCCCCGCACTCTCATTCCGGCCCTGCTCCATACTCACCTCAATCATCCTCATCGGCTCTCAAGAGCTTTCCTTTAAGAGCCGCCTAAATCTGTTCACTCACTCACAAGCACATCACACTCCCGGCGTTAAATAGTGACTTCGGTCCCGCAACAGAAACTGCTAAATATATTTTATTAAAGCCATATGAAATGTGAATCGGACTAAACTAACACTTCCATTGCAACAGAAACACTTACCTAAGTGCTGCGAATGAATATTAATTAATCTCATGATGATTAAAGATAATAGTAGAAATATAACTGGTTGTTCGTTATATGTCTACCACTGATGAAGAAGAAGGAAGTGCTAATAGAATTATTGATAGTATACGACTCGTTCTGGACGTCGTGTCGTTTCTCGCGAACATTCGATATATCGAATGATCACGAAGTGATCGTCAATAAATATCTGATTAAACGAAGTAACATATTTTCTAATAAAAACATATTGCTGTAATAACTGCGTTAAACTATTGGAAAATTCATAATATACATTAAACCATTAATACAAGTAATTGAATCGCGTTATTAATGTAGGCGTGAAAATAAGAGCACTAACACATTTGAAATAAACAGAGTAGAGAAACGTTTCTTCCATTTATTTTCATTACAAGTTTTCCAAATTATGTTATGCAATAAAATAGGTTATTTCCAATAAAAACAAGAATGTGTGATGGACTTTACACAATACGGATTCATTATTTGTCAAGTTAACATTTACATGGACGGAAATATTTTCAGAACAAAAGCTGTCGCTGCCATAAAATTATTTTCATGGAAATGAATGGTGAGAGTGACCTTTATTTAGTAATTAATAAGTTACCGAGTCGGAGGAGCCAGGAAAACAATAACGCGAATTTTGCTAATTCCGTTATCGTTTTGCGCGGTTATCAAAAATTATAGCAGGTATTTTTTTCCCCCGCAATGCGCGCTATGCAGATCACATAAGCGAGCGCGGGTGGAGGAGTAGGTTGCCAACCCAGCTGGACGTGAGTTGGGCGAGTAATTAGAAAGTTGCGAATAAAGAAAGCTGGCTTTCTTCTTTCGACCCGTCCCGGGCAAGCATGACGAAGAGCACACCGCAGGCCACGAGGACTTCTTTCCCCTCCCCTCGCCTTTCCGCAATTGTTTCCTGCTCATAGGAGCGCTGTTACTTGCTCACAACTGTACCTGTTTGTTCTNTCCTGCTCATAGGAGCGCTGTTACTGGCTCACAACCTGTTTGTTTTCCTGGTTGGTACATCTAGCCACTGAATCTAATCTCGTATCCTCAGCAGACGTCAAAGCACACATTTGATTTGGATACTTCGCCTCTTTCACTTGGATGGCTACAATTCCCCATTAAATACCACCTTACATTTCGCGCTACTCTCTGACGCAGACTAAACTCCAGATTTCACTATTTTTTATCTCATTGCTGTCATTGGTTGACAATTTTCTCGGCACGCCCAGGAGAGGTCTGGTGTCGGTAATAAAAGTAAAACGGTGTACTAGCAACTCTGTAATGCAGTCGAAAAAGCGAATGCCTTTGTTTGAAATCACAAAGCCGATGAAACGTGAGCTATGCTCAGGTATGTATAAGCAATTGGCAGCAAAACCAACAGCAAGTAATAACTATGCAATTTTGAGAACAAACCAGTGGCGCGTGGTGAAGTGTTGCAAGGTAATCTGGTACTCGCTCAGTGCTGTACACACTCGACGCACGCAGCAGCAGCCAGTAACCAGAGTGGAGCCGGGAGAAACTGAATATACTGCGGCCACTCACGAGAGAGCGGCGAAGCACCTATTAAACACGAGCTGAGACGTCAAATGCACCACTAAGTTTAAGTGGCCGATGTGTAAACAAGAAAACGATTAATTATAGCACAGAACAAAACACAGTTTACCTTGCAACAGTTTACCACACGCCGCTGGAACAAACCAACATAATTTGGCACCAAACGCAAGCTACCACTCTTACATTTTTAGCTTCACAACAGTGAAGATAATACCACTGCTTCTCGGCTCACCCATAATCTCCAGAAAAACATCGCGTCAAATATTTATTTTAATTAACTTTGTATTTATTTTAATGGATTCGACCACGTAAAGCCAGAAGTTTCAGTAAAATGGAATGTTTAACTTAAGATTTTGCGGTATTTTAAGAAGGTCTTATCTGTTTAGTCGTATTATTTTGTACCTGTTCATTATTAATTTATTATTTATCTATTTGATGTTTTTAATACCACTAAACAACAGTGAGGGAACACTATTGAGAAACTGGGAAGGAATCTGGTTGGCATTTATTAAGGAACCAACCCAGTTATCACCTGGAATGCTTTCGGAAAAGCCTGATAAATCAAAATTATGACTGCCGGGCAGGGAATGGAACCCAGGTCCTCCCGATTGCGAATCGAGTGGTTTACTACTGCGCCACCTCGGTAATACATTTGGGACTTCAGTAATTGTAACTGGTTTCTATTACTTGCTTTTGAGAGCCTTTCTTAGCTGTTTTTCAGTCCATTGCATTTTTGTCCGGTTCACGCAAAGATTGATTAACGTTATAAGTACCAAATTAATAGCATTAAATACATGTTTTTTTTGGTATACTACGTCTACAAAAGTATTAGTTCTAATTTTCATTAAGTTAAAAGAAGTGGGTACCAATATTTAATATAAAGTAAAAACAATATGTCTTAAAAACCATAGTTTCCATAACTGGCTCCTGAGATTACCGTAGATGCACCATTTAACAATATCTTTGTCTGTTTTGTCATCTTGGTATATATGAATAAAAAACGTAACGATTTATTCTTTAATTTTTTAAATATTATTTTAATTGTTGTATGGAGAACACTTAACGAGGCTTATTTTAACACTTGAAATAAATAAATATAAAGGTTCACACGTGTCAAAACAGTCCATGTCAAGTAATCTTCCTACTACTACTAAAAAATGTAAAAAATGTTACTTTCTTAAATTTTAAATACTAAGATTACAAAATGAAAATAAGTTAAATACCAAATATAACACTAATTAAACGCTAGCTGGTACACCTACGGTAATATAAGTTGAGTATTACGAAAAGTACTGTTTTTATGGTTTACAATTCTTCGATGGTGGCACTTATAGTAGGGCCTATTTGTAATAATTTCAGCATGTCGCTATGTAAAAAAGTTAAAATTAAACGATTTGCAATTAATGATGGGGAGGGGGGTTCTTTAAAGATTGGCCCCAAAGAATTAAACTTACCACAAACACATACACACTCTCTTCCTCTCTCGCTGTCCTCTCATCTCTCTTTGAAACTGTTATAGTCCATTCACGGTTTCTTCCTACTTTTTGATACAAACCATTGAAAATCACTTTTAGAGTAACATGTTAACAGGTTTTTAAAATAAGGTTTTTTTAAATAAATATATAACAAGTTCACAGGTTTTTAACACTGTGATTAATTTTATAGTGTTATAATTCTAATATTTATTGTGTATTATATATGAATTAAAAACAGTGAGAGTAGCGATGTGTTGGCAATGGCCAGTAAGAAATAGTTCACATTTACAATGTTGTCATAACCTAGTTTTTTGTATGCTCTTTTGTAAATTAAAAGTTTCCTGTTGAAATATTTACATTTTCAGATAGCACTGATGCAAAATTTTCATTGTTATTGTTAAAAATATCAGCGCCATATACACCTGCTCTTCTGAGACTCCAACGCTACAGAAGCTCGAAGTAGTAGGATGTGTGTGTAGCGGCGACGTGACAGATTTTCACCTCAGTATCAAGAACTGTCCTTCAAAATTCAAGTCCATTGCAAATAAAAATGTTGCATATCATATAAATATTTTATTAAAACCAGGAACAGTTGTTGACCGTCGTTTTGATTTTAGTTTAGCTGTAATTTTATATAGTCGGTTCACGACTGGAAGAGACTTTCTTGAAGCCCTGCTAAAGATCTACTTTCAAGCCCATTTTGTATTCTTCTGCCAAAGGTAAACAAACATTGCCATGTGGCAGTCACATGGCAATGTTTACATGCAATGTTTACATGCAATGTTTACATTCCACTGTGTGTGTACATGTGTTCGTACATGCACGTACCCATTATAAAAGTCATGTATATATTATTAATAGATATTCCACAAGCGTAAAGTTTTTAATCTTGATAAATTTCACACAAAATAATACGCGATCCAAGCGAAAAACCTTTCATTATATAAACCCAAAAATGTGAGTATTAAAAATTTGATGTTTCGTGTGTGAGTGTGTGTGTGTGTGTGTAAGTTTGATTTTGACTGAGGGGTTGGGTGGGGGATAAAAACTTTCACTTTGATTACATATTATAGATGTGGCACAATACTTTGCATTTAAATGTGTCAACATTCAAGGAGTCCATCCAACAACATAAACATGGCACCACCAATCTCTCATAAGCCCCTGGATGGCCGTGCTGTCACGAGGTCAGGAACCGAAGTTCCCATAACTCTTATAGTGGGTTTGCAACAAAAATGCAACCCGACAGACTTTCTTCAAATAATTTAGCCGATGGTCGGCCGCTGTGTTTATGTTTTAGTTGGGCTCCGGGCCCGTATTTAATGCTATTAACCTCTGTTGCTATCTTAAAATATTTTTCCAAACAAAAATCTAACTTAAAATTAATACGAAAAGACATTGGTTTCACTAATGTGTAATATTTAAACAATTAATTTGAAACATGTTGCTAAGTAAATGCTTAGAGGAGGAACAAAATAAGTGTGCCACAGATTTTGTAAAGAAATGACAATAACAATTTAAACATAACTAAAAAATGTGGCTCCAGTAAACAAAATATTAGAGAGAACTGTTGTTTACAATAAGTAAAGAAGCTGACAATGGTGTATCCTAACATCTCCAGTTTGCATTAAGATAAAACATCCTAAAGGCATAAGCCGCAGTACTTATCAATACTATTTATTTATTTAATAGTTAGTTAGAAGTATAGGTAATAACTTATGGATTGAAGTGATTCATTTTGCTACAGAATTACCATAGATCAAAACAAAAAAGTACATAAACAACTCAACACAGCAGCAACTATATAAAAAAAATGAATACATCTATTTCCACTCCAAAAATAAGAAACCAATTATTCAAAAAAGTGTCATGCTTCAATAGCGGCTCTCTGATGTAGACTGCTACTTTACATATAATGCTATAAAGCAATGCTCAACAACATTACCCTACAATTTAACACTACACAAAAAGATTTTGCAAAAAAAGGATACAGCAAACGGAATGTTGTGCTCCTGCAGCCAATTGATGATGGCATCCTTCCTCCAGCTACTGTTGGG
>NQII01000091.1:320732-373023 GCA_002778355.1 Clitarchus hookeri
AATTGTTTTCTTAAAAGATTATGACTGCAATTTCATCGATTACGATGTCCTCTCGTGTTTAGTGAAGTGATACAGATATGTTTAATAGTAGGGGAAGTTCCAGTTATATCGAATGTAATCTAGTTAGTGATTTATAACAATGGCAATTAATGCCGCAATGTAACTTCTAAATACAAAACAAGCAGTTTCTTCAGCATCTTAAAATGCACCATCTCTCCATACCCTATATAAAATTAATTGGCTATAACAAAATCACTATAGAGGCAATTTTCCTTGCCATTGTCGGTTGCATTTATAATAAATTTCCACTGTATATATTGAGTTGTTTATGAAGAATCCCTCGCAGGCGTACACAAATTCCAACACAAAGTAGTTTTTATTTTTAATTACACATTGTAATACCACCTTTTGGTTAGGTGATTCATACACTCACATTTGAGTCTATATAACCCTACAATCCTAGGTTAGTGTAAAATCCAAATATCCTAGGTTAGTTGAAAAATGTAAAATAGTGATTCACCCATCGTGGGGTTAGGTTCTGTTAGGTTAGGTGGGCACATGTTACGAAATTAGTCGGACGTTAATGCCCGTCGTATATTTGTGTTCTACATCGTTAGTAGAGTGGAAATATACAATTTTCCGTGAATTAGTCTTATTTTTACAGTACAGTCCCTAAACTTAATAATTACCCAAAAAACGTTTAAAGACACGTAGACAACGTTTGACGATGTTATCAAGTTATTAACTAATTTTCTTTATGTTCTTGTAAACACATTTCGTAGGCCAACATAATTGACCTTAACACACACAACTTGCAAACGCAATGGTTTATACTATATATATTTTAACATACCTTAGCACTGTGGATCTGGAGAGTTTCAACATTTCTGCCGCACTTTCCGCGATGTTGCACGGTTTCATTTCCCCTCGCCTAATTTGGGAATACAGCGATTCGGTGAGGTTAATGATGTCCTGTTGGCTTTGATGAGTGGTGATTTCTATTTTCTTCACCTTGCTAAAGCTCATGACTGCACACAAAAACTACCGCAACATACAACGTAAAATACGGTAAATAAAATTTTAAGCAAACCTGAAATAAATTTTTAAAATATTAAACACGTGGGAACGCACTACGAGTGATCTCTCATACAGTTTTCAGAAACGAAAATACAACGAGAAATAATAAAGAGCGGATATTAGTAAAAAAAAAAAAAACCGATAAATGAATTATTATAGGTTAAACAAGATAATCGCACAAATTCTCTGGCACGTGTGTCAACCACACCCAGTCAACAACACACGGAACGAAGATTTGTAAACAAATGGCCGCTCTACTTTCACCTTGAGCGGGATCATATGACTATGTAAAAGACGTTGAAATCTAAATACGTTAGCATCATGTCATTAATAATTGGCATAATACGATAAAAGCCTTTTCAAAGCCAATTTGTAAGCGATAAATTAACAATTACGTTACAACTTTGGAACTATTTCCTCTCTTTGTGCTGGCAACCTAACGGCATAACTGTATCCGCGNAACAATTACGTTACAACTTTGGAACTATTTCCTCTCTTTGTGCTGGCAACCTAACGGCATAACTGTATCCGCGCTCGCCGCTGTTTGTAATGTTATATGCATGTAGCTAACGGCTAGGGTGTTTTTTCAAAGGTTGATTTTCAAAAGTTTCTTCCGGTCGTGAACCGACTGTAGTCTTGGTTAAGCTTAGTTTGCTATGAGGTGGAGAAATGCACGTCGTGTAGGCCCTAGTGGCATGGTGTTTTTTTTTTCGACGCGAGGAAGAACCTTGAATAGACAAAACAAAACCGGTTTTTTTTTAACTTTACAAGTTTTGCATCACTAGTAACTAAAAAATTAAACGTGTTTTTTTTCCACGGCAGGAATAAATATACTGTGACGCGTGTCGTATAGGTTGCAAATGATGTTTAGAAAATCGAAATAGATTTATTGCTGCGTCTGCGTTGTAGCCGTTACGCTGGACCAGTGTGTATGTGGTAGTAAATATTTGATGTGTGAGGTTTATACGTTTTGACTGCAGACGGTTTTTATGACTAATTTAATTATTTGAAAGTCACGTCTGTTTATTTAGCTATCAGAAGTTTGTAACTTTACGAGAAGTGTTTGAAACACAATTGTGTAACGTGTTTACGTTTCTGTGATTTGAATGTTTGCAAAAGTGCTAACAAATTGCTAAAGCCCAGCCAGAAAATTTTTAACAAATAGTTAAATAAACCTAGTAAATTCTAAGTATGCAAAGAAATATGAGCGGAATAAAAGTAACGGTGGGCCTATTTGTGCGCGTGTTCTCCCTATCTTAAAGTTTGCCAACGCAGCGTACCGAAAATAAGCGACCCAAGTTGTGTGCTTGAGATTACCCTCTTTTCGTTGGACTGGATGCTCCTTCATTTTAACATTTATTTCAATTGAAGCTTTACTTCCAACGAAATAACCCAACAAACAAATAACAAGAAGTTAAATACTACAGTTATTTCCCCCAAGGTTGTAACAGGGTTAAGCCCAGTGGCGGCAAAATATTAAAGTGTGTTATGTCTAATTTTCTATATAATGAATAACACAAATGTGTTACAAAAATATGTAAAATAATAACCATAAGAAATATAATCAATACAGACATTGTTAAAAAGTTATAAAGATGACGTANACAAAAATATGTAAAATAATAACCATAAGAAATATAATCAATACAGACATTGTTAAAAAGTTATAAAGATGACGTAGAACATATAAATGTGATGCTTTTTCAAATATACCAGCATTCTTTGAACAGCTGAAAATAGTCAAATAATTTGTCATTTGAAACGTTGAAGTCACGTGGCGGTGTTTTTATTTACATGTAGCGGAAGGATACGTGATCGGTACCCAAAAGTAGAACTATAGCAGGGCTTCGGAAGAGTGTAAAGTGACTATGAATGGCCTATAGAAAACATATTTTGTAGNCAAAAGTAGAACTATAGCAGGGCTTCGGAAGAGTGTAAAGTGACTATGAATGGCCTATAGAAAACATATTTTGTAGGTTGGAACAGAGCTTTCACTTAGTGTGACGGGCTCCGGTCAACTGAACGGAGTGGAAACCGCTATCACCAGCTCGAATTACGTGTGTTGCGCGACTCGGCCTAGTTCAGGAAATTTTTCCCAAAGCTTGCTTAATAACTGCGCGTTTGTCAACCGCCCCACGTTATTTCTGAACTTTCCCGTATTTAATTTCGTTGACACA
This sequence comes from Clitarchus hookeri, assembly GCA_002778355.1. NCBI lineage: Eukaryota > Metazoa > Arthropoda > Insecta > Phasmatodea > Phasmatidae > Clitarchus > Clitarchus hookeri. Next base: position 323,987 of record NQII01000091.1, read on the forward strand.
TTCGGACTCATTGTACAGAATTGTGTATAACACGCCGGAAGGATATTTTTGGCCAGTATTCTACACTGTGAGCTACAATGCCCAATGATCTTCCATTTGGGCAACGCGTTCGTTAACTATGTAACTGCTCTATATTTTGAATGGTTTATTATTTATATCGCTGAACATAAACAAAAAGCTAACAAGCAAATGCTGTGTCGGCTAGATAGTCAACAATAATTTTATAAACGTGCTGTCGGTTATTTTAATTCGTATGAAATGCCTTGATCTATATTGCTATAGTGCGATTGGTGCTGTTCTGCTTATCGTTAAGCTAGCTATTCGTCTAGTTTATTTAAATATGTAGGCCCCTAATAAAAACTGTACTTTTTAATTGAGGAGTTGTTGGAAGAAAGTCTTAGTTATAAAATCACATTCGGAGATAATGATAGATAGATGTTTTCAGCGAATTGCATTGTTTACAACAAAGAACATTCATCGTATGGTCTTCTCTTAAAAGACGACGGGGTTGCGGTGGTATAGTGGTCAGACTACTCACCTAGGTGAACCGGGTTCGATTCTCGGCGGGGTCGGACCCGGATTTTCGCATGTGGGAATCGTGCCGGACGATGCCGCTAGTTGGCGAGTTTTCTCGGGTATCTCCACTTTTCCCCGGCACCTTTTCATACTCAGCTCGCTTTACTCTCATCAGCTCTCAAAACTTCGATGTTAAGAGCCGCCCAAATCTCTGCACTCTACTCTCTAATCCTCTTAGAAGACGAAAATACGTATAAAGAGTAACTACTCACATTAAAAAAACAACTGCTATTTACTACAAACGAAGGCAAGGATACAATAGCTGTTCAATAATAGTACCAACATAGGTGCAGAAAAAATACATAACTTGTTGAAGAATCGAGCTATCGATAAAATATTTTGTGTGCGCTACACTCTAAAATCGAAACAGATAAAACTGCTCCAAATTGGTGAATTTGACAGCAGAACTGTTGAAACTGCTCCACTAGAATGAGTGAAATTCTGCAGATTATTTTAGTTGCTGGCATTTACTAATCTGACATCGGTTTTTAATGTTTCATTTACACTGGCCTGGCACTTAGACATCATTGCATTCCACTGATTCGCCAGTAGCTAAAAGCTCATTAACAAAAATTTCAGTAAGATTAATTCAATTGGTTGAAATCATTGATTAAGGTTTGGTTTATATCTATGGACAATGAGGAACACGATTAACTAGCTGATGGAAGAAATATGTTAGGTCATTAATGCCTTTCTTCCAGCCAACTGCTCAATCGATTAATTTTTAATTTATCAGCAATGGAATGTAATTATCAACCTTTTTTTTACTATGGTAACGCATTCTGAGTCGTTAAATCATCATTCGTGCATTTTGGTACTCGAACCGAAGAGTAATCGTGGTAGGTGATTGGTGTTTGGGGTCCGTCTGAGCGAGTAAAGAGTGAGTGGAAAGATTTGGGCAGCTCTTAACATCGAGGTCTTGAGAGCCGATGAGGGTGAAGAGAGGCAAGTATGGAGCAGCACCGGAATGTAAGGGTGGGAGAAACGGGAGATCCCCGAGAAAACCCACCGACCATCGGCATATTCCGGCACTATTCCCATATGTGGGGTCCGTCTGCACTTGCAATCTCTCAGGCTGTATTCTAGGACAAGGATACGCTGATTTGTGCACGTGAGCCTCTGACATCACGGCACTTTATGAATCTCTTGTGTCTTACAGCAAGCTGTTTCCTAAAGACAAACATTCACTTTTTGAACTGTTGTCCTAAACCATGTCTTAAGATTTCAATACTTTAAATTTTCGCCTGCAAAAATTAAAATGTAATACTGTATAAAATTAGAAAACTTAAATCAACGGTCAGTTTCTATAACAAATTAGGATACAGTTTCATAATTTATTTCAATACTGACGCATTCTGCGTCCCTATATTTTATTCGTCAGAACACACGCTCTGGCGAAGCTCGCAGGCGGACGACCACAATAAGGATTAAGGGTTTGGCGGACGTGATGGGAGAATGGCGCCAGGACGGCCCGGCGGAACGACCACGTGTGGAGGAAGGCGGATGCAGCTGCATCTTGCAGCTGCCAGGGACGCGGAGCCCACACCAGCGGCGGCGCCTGTCCCAGGCTAGCTACCGCCATAAACATTGAGAGCTTTTAGCGGGCGTGCTGGGATAATAACGACACGATATCTGGAGGCATAAAAACAACACGTCCGCCGAACCAAAGAGGCCACCCAAGAGTTCCCGCACGTGCAGAACGGAACAATAAACTTCCATACCAGAGTCGAGGGCTGAACATGTGTTTTACAACTCAGGGGGACGCGGCGGCCGCCCCGGACATGTGCAGTGATGGTGCAAGTTGCATATGGCGATCGAGCCTACAAAATCACGAGGAGGAGGGAGGAACAGATCAGTCAGTCTAGGATCGAGCAGTCAGGCAGTCAGTCGGAGGACCTGAAGTGAGGCGTCCGGATCGAGAATGCATCACGACGTCAACCTCAGTCGGAGGCCGTCAAGCGGGACGTGCGGCGGGAAGAGTAAGAGAAAAACGGCAGTCGGCCGACGGGAATCTAGGAGGGCGGAGCGAATCCGGGAGATGACGACAACGGCAGCTGGCCGTCGTCAGACGAAGAGTGATGAGTGGACCCGAGAGGAGGAGCTTCGAGACCAGGCGTCGAGACGCCCACCAAGTGCCGGAGCAGTCCCAAGTCGCCAGCCGAGAGAAGACAGCGTCTCAAGCCAGATAAGTAGAGTCATCCAGCAAGTGTGAAGAATCTTGCCACCCCCTCTCTCCAAGACGCGAATCGCCGCACCAAACAATACGGAGGCGACGTATAAAAGGGAAGGGGAGTGTTGTCTCGTGTGTACATGTATGAGTGGCCCTGTTAAGCGTTAATAAAACTGATTTATTGGTAACCTAAAAACGAGGTGAATTTATTAGTAAATTGGACCTAGAGACAATAGTGTCGACGTATTCCTACGCCCTAACACTGAGGGCTAGCCTCAATTGCTGGTGCCTTACGCAGAGAGCAGATTCAATACCTACTTATAAACTATAGCATTGGGCAGGTATCAATACATACGTTACTACTTATGGAAACATTTATTAATTTTAACGTAAAAAGTTGAAAAGACACCTTTCATTAACTTGGAAAATCATATGTATAAAAAGTATAAACGTTAAATTACGTTGGAATTACAGTATAATTCGCATACATTCAATTAAATATTAATATTAGGGAAAATAAACAATAGCAAAAGAATAACGTCCAGCTTACTTTATTTACTGGCGGCAATACTGGGGAGCTATTGTTCGGACGTCGCAGTTGCGTACTGTAGACTGGAATGCGTCAATCTGACGTTAGTCAAAGTTGGGATTGCTGTAAACGTAGAAGGATATATAGACAATTGTATTTGGTTGAAAGTTTGGAGCCTGTTCTCGTGTTGAAGCGAAGTCTGATAACCACTACGCTATACTCCGCGTCCATTCCAAGGTGTCAGCTTGTATCACTCCGCCTGTCCGTTGGCTGGGAAGGTATTGTTTGTGTTGCCGGCCACCAACTCATACGACGTGAGCAGTCGCTTGTCAGACTCACATCCCCTTCGCTTTCACTTGAAAAGCAATTTTTATTTCAGTAACGTATTTGCAACAGAGTAAGTTATTCACATTTAGCATTGAATGATCATCACTTTTTACGCGGGATTTGAAAAGACTTTCCCTTTCCTTTTTTTTTTCGTGACGTGGTGATAGTAAAACCCGATCCGCCAGCGTCCGCCATCTTGCACAACATCGGTTACTTGGCGTTTTTTTACTCCGAAACAAAACAATTAAAAATGTTTGAAAGCTACAAGCACATTTACTCTAGAATTTCATAATGTATGCTGATATTACAAAACATCAAAGGACGCTGTTAATTTTTATTTCTACGTTCAATCCTAAAGATTGTAAAATGTCGTTGGAATTATTTTCTACCGCAGCCATACTTTGATCCGGTTAGCCGACCAGTAGATTTGACTTAGTCACCGCTAATGTTTATCTCTGCTGCCATCTTGAACTGTATGAAGAATATAAACTTAGTCTACAAGAATGAGACGATATACGTAATTTACCGCACCTCGAACTCCCATTAGGCAGGCGACAGAGATCACGCCGTGTCAATGCAGGTCTTCCAGCTATAAATTATTCGAAGTATCGTTACTCTTTTTGAATCAAACATTTGAAGAAAAAAAACGTTTATGACGTCTTTAACTGTTTCTTTAATATGTCTTGTATCTCAAGCGTATTATACAGAAGTGTCTTATTTTCTGTTAAATTGAATTTTTACTTCTATTTTACCTATTATTTTTAATATTAAATTTATAATTAATATGAATAGAAACTGAGAGAAAATAAGTATGTTGTTAATGGCTAGTAATAAATAGTTCCCATGCAAATTATTACTGAAGTGAAAGCACATAAATACTGTGCGTTGTCCTTTTGGTGCAATTTTCTTAGTTAAGTTTTGTTTCCATGAGGCAGAGGAATAGCCTGAAATTAGAACTTTAGCAGAACTTCAGAAAATGTAGCAATGACCTTGAATGGACTATCACACCATTGTTTACCAAAATCATTTAAGGCTTTTCAAACCGAGTAAAGCTCACAAAAAAAAAGTGTGTTTTTTCGGTACCTCTGATCAAACGGAAGTGTTTTGGCACAGTATCACGTAAATATTTCCCTTGTAGTCCTTGATAGACCAGGAATAAAGGTCACAATTGTATAACAAAAATTAATATTTTTTTGTTCGGGAAAATTAAATGCCCATAAACTTAAGGACATGACTGGCAGGCGGTTATACGACATTTAAGAAGGCCACATGTGCTGTTAATGCCCACTCAGCATCCCTCTCATTTCCAGCTCATGAATATCTTATCATAACACCTAAAAAAGACAAGCACGCTGCCAAATTCTTTACGAAAAGGAACTAGGCAGTGATCTAGTCTTCACAGCGCTATGTTACTCGAAATCAGCCTGTACCAGATATCTGACGACTCCACGATTTTAGACAAACATATTTCCTTATTTTTCTTACTTGCAAACATCTATCAGTAGCCTTAATTTTCTTTAGATTTTTATATATAATTCTTTGAAACACTTTTTTTTCTACACTGGATTCATGTTTTGTGCTGTTATTTTTGACGTGAATACGTCTTTAAATTTGCAACCACATTGGGCAATCCAGAAAATATAATGATAACAGATTCGGAGGATACAGTTTGGCATTGCAGCTCCGAATCTATCGTATACATCTAAAATTCAATTACACCACTCGATTGCCAAAGTATCAAAGAATTTGTTACGTTAAGTGAGGACTGCGAAGCGTCCCGCGTGGCGGGGTTGGGAGCACCGCCATTTTGAGTTCATTTCGCCGCGTCTCATAATTTCCCGTAGTATAACTTTTGACGCGGAGTAGGTACGACNCGTCGCTCGCGGCGGGGGTGGGGCACCGCCATTTTGAGTTCATTTCGCCGCGTCTCATAATTTCCCGTAGTATAACTTTTGACGCGGAGTAGGTACGACGCTCGTTTAAGTTTTAATCAACAGCTCTCGTCGAGATCAATTGATTGAGTGTATAAAACATTTGTGNACGCTCGTTTAAGTTTTAATCAACAGCTCTCGTCGAGATCAATTGATTGAGTGTATAAAACATTTGTGTGTCGTGGTTATGGTGAAATTGTGTGAATTTGAAGTAAAATAAATTGAAAACTTAACACACTGTCGGCCTATACTCATCAAAAAGCCAAGTCTAAATACAAAAATCGTATACGGTTGGAAAGAGCATCTCATCTAATGATACCATGAAACCCCATATGATGGAGTGAAGCGGTGTCGGGAACGTAAAAATGTAGACGTATTCACGCAAAACAAACGGCAGTGTCCCCGACACAGCCACACCGCATGTTTTTTTTTAAACAGCTTTTCTTATATGAAAAAATTTTGAAACTCAGTTTTGTCAATCATGGATTTTGAATCAGTTTTATTTCCGACAAATATTGCTTGAAACCAAGATTTAAAACGATAACTAATGTTATATTTACATGTATGCAATATCACGTAATTACGATTAAGCGATTTGAAGTCACACTTAACATGTAAGTTTCTATGTATTTCCTGAGTTGACAACAGACGTAAAAAATTACCCTCCAAAACAAAAAAAGAAGATGTAAAAGGTTTTTTTCCCTTTTTTAAATTATTTACTGACCCAGCATAGTTTCGACTGTCTTGAACATTTTGTATCCTTCACCACTTCTAAAGATTGATATTTGCTGTGGAGCTAAAACCCAGCTTCGAAAAGTCTATCAACACTATACACTGTAATTATTGGAAAAACTTAAACTACTTTTTACCACGTCATTCTCTAACGCGAAAATAAAAAAAAGCACTCATATAAATATTTAACTTTCAATAAAACACATAACTAGTTTACGTAACTCGATGCTCTCTTTACTACAAGTAAGTGTTCCTGCCAGTAAATTCTATAATGTGTTCGGGAATTTCCGTCACTAACTCCTAGTGTTCTTGGAGCGACCTGGGTAGACAATTTTTTCGGCTAGTAACACACGTCAGTGCTACTAGCAAATCCTAAGCAATTCAAGTGTAGAGCCACGCGAGGAGTTTCATTTGCGTAACTTTAATGGTGTAGCGACCGCGGTGCCTGAGCGGTTAGATTACTCACCTCGCAACAAAGTGAACCGGGTTTAATCCCCCCCCCCCACACCGGATTTTCGCATGTGGGAATTGTGCCGGGCGATGCCGCCATTGAGTTCCGGCGCTGCTCCATTGTCACCTCATTTCACCGTCTTCGGCTTTCCAGACCTTGTTGTTAAGAGCCGTCCAAATCTCTCAACTCAACTATAAAGGAGTAGGAGGAATAGATACATGTTTGCATAAACATTGGCAATGGCACAAATAATTGTCGAACAACAAAGTTGATTGATGTCGCATAGAGAAGATATTGTAATGTAACCACTGGAAACTTTCTGTTGTACTGACGTTGGAAGTTACATCAGTAACGCTCTTTTTACAAAGCTGGTGTAGGAGAGTTAAGACTTCGAATCCTTGAATGATTCACGACTATAACAGCTACAGGACATTGCTAGTATTGATTCAAGTTTTAGCCGCTTCTCGCAGACAGGTAAACTACGTGTTGNCTATAACAGCTACAGGACATTGCTAGTATTGATTCAAGTTTTAGCCGCTTCTCGCAGACAGGTAAACTACGTGTTGGGTGCATGTTTTTTCATATCAACAAGTCGTAGACCTGAGAAAAATATGCGAAGACACTGGAAACTGGTAATAAATATCCTTCCTTTGCAAAATATAAACAATTTTGAAAATATGAACTGAAATAGTTCAACGTGAAGCTTTTTCTTANTTCTAAAATTCCCCTCTACACGTTCCAGGAGTTTTTAATAGGATTTTTCCAATTTCGGAACAACCTGCACGCTATTAGGGGCAGGGAGGGATCCCCCCCCCCTGGAGACGTATGTGAAAGTGTTCAATTAAGTTGGAATCACCATATAGATCATTTCACGAAGAAAACCGTGATATGGACGTATGAAGATGAAAGGTTATATTCCTACAACACTGTGCGTACACATTCATGTGCGTGTCGTGTACATAACAGTCCCGACGCTTGGAAGTGCACGAAATGACATTATTTTAATTAGTTTCGTGTTCACAAGACGTACAGACATTGCAGGCAAAAAAACATGCATGCGTAATATATTTATATTTATATAGATATTTTAGTTTTAAGAAAATCTTGAACAATTTTATTTTTCTACAGAAGTTTAAAAATACGCCCAAACGACGTTATTTACTTAATAAATCAGTGTTAGGCGAGGCGCAAGTTGAGCCGCAGGGTGACGCAGGCCACGCAGGGTGACGCAGGATCGGAATGAACTGCGCGCAGGGAGAGCGAACGTTGGTAACGCAGTTCTATCGGCACTGCGTGCCTGTGACGTGGTCTCTACATAATAATTATGTGCGCGATGACTGCATTGTATATTAATTCTTTACTAAGTTCAGAATCCGATTCCGAAGANTGCGGCACGGACACAGACCTTCGCAGGGTCACGGCGCGCAGGTACTGCGTCACGTCACCCTGCCTACCAACATCCGCTGTTGTATTCATTTCCCTGTTTCACAGAAACTCACGGTGAGTCACCTCACATCACCTCACGGAACTGCGTCTCAACTTGCGCCCGGCCTTAGACAAAAATATATTTCTAGACGCGTGAGTTTGATTGNTCACCTCACGGAACTGCGTCTCAACTTGCGCCCGGCCTTAGACAAAAATATATTTCTAGACGCGTGAGTTTGATTGAATGTAAAGGAAATATGGGGTAGAGTACGCATGCGAACTGCGCTGTTACTACTCTCCATGTTCCAACATCGGAGTGCTTTTCTGCCAATAGCATTATCATAAAGTGGATTGGATTTAATATTAGAACAATTTTTATGTAAGTAAGTGCTTTGAGATGTTCGCACTCTTCCTGTGGCCTAGTTTTACTACAACTAGAATATGTTCAAGTTAGTCAAAGTATTTTATTTACACAAAGGCATGGCTCTGTTGAAAATTCCAACGTAAAACACGTTCATCACTGATGACAGTGTTATTGACAGTTGTACTGGCGATGGTTGGTTCTGCGTTGGGGACATGCGCAGAAGGCGAGAAATCGGCGTACTTCATCTTTAGTTCGGCTATCAAGACCTCGATGTTAAGTGCCGCCCAAATCTCTTCACTCACTCATTCATCTTTAGTCTGTGTGTTGAACATAGCGAATACATTTACTAAGAACATTTGCTGTATATACACGATGTTATGCAGACGTCTTTGACGTACAAAAAATTGACGAACTAAGTTTAATTTGTTATGGAACTGGTTTTCCGTGCTTTTGGGCACCTTCGTTTGTTTCCGCCGATGCTCGGCAGTCTCCGAGCACTTGGAAGTGGCACAGTGGTTAACACGGAACGGCGCGGCGCGCTGTCGGCGCTCGTAAGTAGGTCGTTCATTTGTCACGGCCGGCATTAGCAAGAGTTATTTCTGCAAAAGTGGAGCGCGCTAATTGCTTCAACAGGCGTGATCAGATAAGGTAATTACCCCCTCCCATCACCCCTGCCGCGAGGCTAAGTTAGGGCACGATAATGACCCCTGCTATTGGGAGTCCTTTCCTCCCGATGTTCAAAGGAGAACATCTTTAATAATACGCTTCGCGTTTTATTTGATACACATATTANGGAGTCCTTTCCTCCCGATGTTCAAAGGAGAACATCTTTAATAATACGCTTCGCGTTTTATTTGATACACATATTGAAAAAAAAAATTACTAAAAAACTGACATATTCGTATAGATACAGTGGTTGCTAATTAAAAAGAAATAANTAGATACAGTGGTTGCTAATTAAAAAGAAATCATTCTCTTGAAGAGATTTTAATAACACTATTTTATACTATTTTCTTCAACCTTGATCATAGCAATATTTCTACTGTGTCAGAAATAAAGCACGCCGTAATTTACATCACTGATTATAAGTTTTCTTATGATGGTTTTAAAATATTTTTGATAAATTGTGTTACTTCCGCCCACCCCTCATGGCTTTTAAATCCTCATTTTCTTTTATGTAAGTCTTAAAATAGGTTAAACAGCTAAGAAGGAAATTTCAAACCCGAAATTACTAACACTGAAAACTTTGTGTAGTACTGAGCCATGCAGCGCAGTTTAAAGATTATTTGTTATCCATCGATAAATACAATTTGACTCTGCATAATCGCAATGGTGGAATTCTTTAGTAGCCGTTTGTCTTCATTTCATGTCAAGGTTTTATAAACCAAGTGAAATGTCGTATTTTAGTTAATTATGACGCAAACTATATGAAAATACATTATTTTTAAGTTTTTTTCAGCATCCTCGATTTTATACCGAGAGGCTCTTTACGTGTTAANACTCTGCATAATCGCAATGGTGGAATTCTTTAGTAGCCGTTTGTCTTCATTTCATGTCAAGGTTTTATAAACCAAATTAAATGTCATATTTTAGTTAATTATGACGCAGACTATATGAAAATACATTATTTTTAAGTTTTTTTCAGCATCCTCGATTTTATACCGAGAGGCTCTTTACGTGTTAANACTATATGAAAATACATTATTTTTAAGTTTTTTTCAGCATCCTCGATTTTATACCGAGAGGCTCTTTACGTGTTAATCTAAACTTACATCTAAGAACGTCAAACACGCCAATGGCTTACCAATTCGAAGACGCCTTCGCTATCTTGGAGCAGTAAACTTTGCGAACTGTAATTAAAATTTTTAAACCATATTGTGTGGCAATTTTACCATATATCAAGCTGCAATTACAGAAACGTTACGCGTCTCTAGAATACAAAATTGGGAACCTCACATTGCAAATGAATTTTTCCTGAACGAATGTAAGACATCCGCCATGGATGTATACGGGGGGAAAACATTGTGGTTCGTGCATTCTTAATACCCGTACGCACACTGGTGTAAATTTGCGAATAATTTCTTATATTGCATATACTACCTCAAAATTACCGTTAAAGTCTATTCGCAGTCNAAACACTGACTGGCATGTCTAAATTCAAGTTGGGCAATAAGAAACGAAAAATAACTCAATGTTTACAAGTCTAATGAAAAGTGAATTTTTAAACTGGTGAACACTGGACACATACTCTTTATTTAATTTTGGTTTTTTTCTAGTGTATACAAATTAAGAACTGGAGCATTAGAGAAATGTTTATGTTCCTGACAATTTCAGAGATTACTTTGACTGACGCATGAATAAAGTAATAGGGTCTTTGCANAAACACTGACTGGCATGTCTAAATTCAAGTTGGGCAATAAGAAACGAAAAATAACTCAATGTTTACAAGTCTAATTAAAAGTGAATTTTTAAACTTGTCAACACTGGACACATACTCTTTATTTAATTTTTGTTTTTTTCTAGTGTATACAAATTAAGAACTGGCGCATAAGAGAAATGTTTATGTTCCTGACAATTTCAGAGATTACTTTGACTGACGCATGAATAAAGTAATAGGGTCTTTGCAAAGTTAATTTTACAAATGACTGACGGATACAGAATACGCAGAGAAAAAATACCAAGCAAGGCTTTCAAAAGTGTCGGTTAACCGAGAACAGCCGATAGTTTAATGTATTTATTTATTTCACGGATTGACCTGTAACATCTCTTAACATTGAGGTCTAAAGAGCCGATGAGGGTGAAACGAGGTCAGTATGGAGCAGCGCCAGAATGAAGGGGCGTGGGAAATGGGAGATCCCCGAGAAAATCGGCTGACCAGCGGCATCGTCCTACACGATTCTCACGTGCGAAAATTCGAGGTAGACCCCACCGGGAATCGAACCCTGTTAGCCTAAGGGGGAGGCGAGTAGTCTAACCGCTACACCACCGCGGCCTCTTCTTGCGTCATGGAAAGGACGGGATGAGACACCAAAAAGAGCTCAGTGTTGCCAGTCTCATTTCGTAAAGCAATTGTATAGGTCGGTTCAAGATCAATTTCGTGTACGTCAAAGGAGTCTGTGTAGAACGTATACAAAAGTATGTGGTTCACAGCGAATATACTCGTCTTATATTCAAATAAGGTTCACTCCACTCAGGTTAGGAACAAAACGAGATTTTATATTGGAGAGTTTGGCAAAGGGAAGATATCCGCTGCTAGGTGTGCAGTATTCCAAAAGGTAACTTTTAATTAACAATTTTAGCTACGTAAATTATAAAATAAAAATATTTTACTTAATTACGAAGTTATTTTATATTTTATTTATGATGATAGTAATTATCCTGTTTTTTTTTACGTAGAAAAATAGAGAAAATCTGATACACATGTGACACTAGCGTTTACCTAGTGGCAAAAATCTTCCCTTTGCCAAACCTTTAACACTGATATTCCCAACCTGTAGTAGAAGTAACCATAGTTAAACCATTTACACATGACTATAAATGAATGTGGTTTTACTGAGATAATGGTTTATTAACAAATAACATTTCAATTCATTTTATTTGCATCCTGGTTCTGTCAAGACTTGCTGCACAGGATTCGTCAATAATACACCAAAAAATACGACAACACAATACAAAATGAAAATACAATTAGTTATTACATATAATTTAGGCGTAATTGTAAATATATATATATATGTATATATATTTTTTTTTTTAAAGATAATTTTCTTTTCTCCTTTTGTTCTATTGACTAAAGGCCTTACGTACACGACACGAAATAAAATATCGCCATTTCCTACACGTATACGCGTCGTGGATGCTACTACACAACACGCACACGATGACCATGAACCGTTTCTTAAGAATACATTCTTTCATTCTGATACGTATACGTTCATTACGTGCACGTTTTTCATCGTAAATGGACTTTAAGAAATTTGGCTTGAACACAAATAACGTCCGGGTTGGCTGCCATGCGATGTCGCTGGCAGTGCGAAACTGTGTTGCAGGCATAAAATACCCGACAAAATACAATGCATCTTGTAATACATGTGCACGACATNTATATGTATATATATATATATATATATTTTTTTTTTTAAAGATAATTTTCTTTTCTCCTTTTGTTCTATTGACTAAAGGCCTTACGTACACGACACGAAATAAAATATCGCAATTTCCTACACGTATACGCGTCGTGGATGCTACTACACGACACGCACACGATGACCATGAACCGTTTCTTAAGAATACATTCTTTCATTCTGATACGTATACGTTCATTACGTGCACGTTTTTCATCGTAAATGGACTTAGAAATTTGGCTTGAACACAAATAACGTACGGGTTGGCTGCCATGCGATGTCGCCGGCAGTGCGAAACTGTGTTGCAGGCATAAAATACCCGACAAAATACAATGCATCTTGTAATACATGTGCACGACATTTGGCACTACGTCGCGGTTTTCGGACAACAACGCACGTTAGAGTACAAAATGACTCACTGTTTCCGGTGTGCATAGAGAACGCGCGTTATAACGTCATCAGCTGCCGTGCGACAAAAGACGCATGTGTAAAATGAGCTTAAGCTTACCCGAGGCAAACTGAAGGCCGACGGAGTCTCACAAGACATGCGACTAAAATTACAGGGTCGGCACAGTTTTAGCGGTTGCATGCTGCACGGCTTTGCTACAAACATGCGGAATAAATTTCGGTCAAGAGGCCGCCTTAAAATGCCCTACAAAAAAAAATGTTATGCACGAATAACATGTTAAGTATTCGCGTGATACCACCTTCGGACACACGGCCTTCAACAAGTATACGTGGTAGAGCTAGGTTTTTTGAATTTAAATGCTAACTGGGCCGCGGTGGTGTGGTGGTTAGACTGCTCGCCTCCCATTAGGCAAGCCGGGTTCGATTCCCGGCGGAGCCGTCCCCGGATTTTCACATGTGGGAATCATGCCGAACGATGCCGCTGGTCCCCCGCCCTTGTATTCCGGCGCTGTTCCATCCTCGTCTCACTTCACTCTCATCGACTCTCAAGACCTCGATGTTGAGAGCCACAGAAATCTCTCCACTCACTTGAATGCTAACCTAGGTAGTGAATTGTGTGGTGGTAAACGAACTGGTATGAAACTACCAGAAAATTATTTCTCAAGTAAAAATTTCAAGGACACTGCCCATCTTAGGGCACTTTTTTCCTTTTATGATGTTGGCATTTGTCCACCCAGTAGCATATGTCATGCACATTCGAGAGTTTAAGGGTTCTGTCCCGATCAGTTGCACGATGGTATAGTTATTTCATGTTATTTCTCCTTTTTCATTCCAGCCAAATGCATGTGTAGTTATTTAATATTTGCCTTTTAGATTAACTGGGGCACTGTTAAGCGCTCGTTTGTAATTGGCACAAACATTTTAATTTCGATAATAAAACTACTTTGCTTTGGTGTTGTCATGTACATTTGCTACAACATCAATTACACCACCACCCCCGTTACCATCACGTATTGCTAGTAACTTCGGGTGAAAAATGGCTTTGAATTCCATTCTTGGAGATGAATCTCGTAAGCTGTCCCGAAATTAAAGCAAAGGGTTTAAGTGCAAAATAGTCATAAGCTGTTAATGACCAAACAATTCAAAGCTGCAATAACACACACATGGTAGACATGACTGATCCTAGCAGTCTGAATCACGCTTATCAGTCGTTTTACAGCGCAGTTAGGAAGGGGGATGCATTTCGTGACTTGTCTCGTCGCTCAAGCCTTCACTGGACTACGTTTCAGGGATTATGCGATATCAATATTTCTATTACTCGCACACGATATGGAAAAGACTTTATACAAAACTGAAAACACTTCAAGTAACTTAAATCTGCTAACCAGTGAATAATTTTACACTGAAGCATGGGGACGTGCGTATTACGGCGGGGAATACACCATCAAAATGGCGGACGGGTTTTCGAAGTGGGACTGCAGCATTAGTCCCCGTCATGAAGCGGCGATGAATTGCAAGGTTGGGGGAAACGGGAATACCCCGAAAAAAACCACCACGCTTTCCAGTGAACCCACCAGGAGCCAAATGTGAGTGGTTTGGCACTAACTACTAGGTCACCACAGACCCTGACCGTTCAATCGAAACCACTGAAAATCTTTTTAGTTGAACTTCACTAGTAACTGTAATTTTTGCAAATCTGCAGTTGATTCTCCTGTTTCCTCAAGTAATCAGAAGTTTTTGATTGCCCCATTTGATACCCCCGCTTTATGCCAATAGGGCGATCTTCTATAGGGTGTCTTACAAGTTACATGTATATATAAATGACATATTCCTACAAGCCATAACCTGTATTAAAATTTAGGACTTCACGCACCATAAGCTTGTGTTCCGCCCTATTTTTTGCCACAAAGTTCGATAGTGCGCACGGAACTGAATTTCTATTTCTGCGCATGTCCCCAAAATGGGCTGAAAATTGCTTAAATTTAATTGATGTGTTTCAATAATGTTACGCTTATTCACACCTTTTGCGTAACTTGATTGGGGGGTATACAGTATTTGCATTACACCCTAGTCGAATGTAGTGCACTCGTGTATTAAAGCACTCTTTTTTTTTTATCAGTGTGCTAACCTTGGAATCACGTGTTTTCAAAAGTTGTGCGAGGATAAAAGCAGTTCAGTATTGGAACACAAGGAGAGGTTATTGGGCACCTGGCATAAGCACTCTACTCCATATTCACTATGCAATAGTAGGTATCATTTCACTGATGGAAATCGCTGTTCCTGTTTTCCAGCGTACATTGTCATTATCTCGCCTGCGATATGGTAAAAAAAAAAATTACAGCAACGCGGCGCTTATCTCGGAATTGCGGTTTCAAGAGATATCTCAAAACGACCTTTATTGCGAACCTGTCGATACTGTCGGCGTTGCGATATGAAACTGCGTATTTTATTGTGACTGGAGACCGGGCAAAAAAAAACCTCTAGTTCAATATCCTGCAAGCAAGAATTTTCACGGGTCGTAGATTCAATACGTTGCCATTTGTTCATCGCCGTCTATTGTTGCGAGAAACGAATTTTAGCTGTCGATTTACATGGCACATGATTCGGTCCTTGTCTCGTCCTGAGTTTACGCTTGGATCAGTCACAAAAAGACGGTGGTTACACTGTTAAAAAAAANGATTCGGTCCTTGTCTCGTCCTGAGTTTACGCTTGGATCAGTCACAAAAAGACGGTGGTTACACTGTTAAAAAAAATCTCGTATATTGCTATTTATTTTGAAATTTATTTTGAAACGTTTAGTTAAGATTTATCTTATTATGAAATATAACGAAAAATTATACTACATATATATTACAAAATTTTCGATAATATTTTATGTATAGTAGAGCTACATAGTCAATTAACTTTTATTTGAAATTCTATTGTAAAACCTATTGTATGTATAAACATGTAAAGAAACTATTTTTATGTAAAATGTAATCTATAAACTATTAACCATTTTATTTGTTACACTAATATTACGCAAAATTTCAAAGTATAAATATTTATTAATACTTTGTTTATATTAAATGAGTACTAAATATTTATTCAATTTAAAATGATATGTTTATTTATATAATATTTTAATTTATGTTTTCTTTCTTATTGTCCTTTAAAGTTTGCATAAATAATTTATTTTTATGTTATTTTGAAGACGTTATTAAAGAATTAAGAATTTATATGAATATAAGAATATATCCTTTTATTTTTATAAACAATTTTTTTTCCAAACATTTTATACTAGGCATTGGTATAATGATAAAAGTATTTATAAAAAGATACAAAGTTTATTTTTGAAAAAAGATAATTATGTTTTATGCTCGTACACAGTTCTTACGTAATTAATTTTTTTATGATTTTGTAAAAAGATTATTTTCTTAGATTTTATTTTACGAAATTAGTTGTTTTTCGTTAAATTTTATTAGTGTATAAAAACTCTGCCTATTTTATTATGCGTGGAAATGGACTTAATGAAATGTATGTATATTTTCTATTTAAAGAACACATTTTCGGCAACAGCACTAGAATGTTTATTTTGTAGTTACTAATTGTGAACACCTTAAATTATATAAGGAGAAAAGTTCGAATATGGTGAAATTGCAAGCCAAGCTTATTAATTCAGTAGCCTCTCGATACACAAGGCACCTTTTTTGTTCACATCTTTAGAAGTGCTGAATAAAAGTGGGAAGGGGAGAGAGGAAGCAGAGAGAGAGAGAGAGAGAGAGAGAGAGGGAGAGGAGGGGATAGGGTGCTGGAAAAAGAGTAAACAAGAAGAACTTAAATTTCAACTTATTAACTAACATATGCTTGAAACAAGGCAAAAACTTCGAACAAAATTATTTTTATTTGCAGAACTGTGTAGGAGTTCGTTGTTGCCTTTCATGCCGTCTTGAGAGCCCATAAGAGCAGAAATAGCAACATACAGAGGTGTATCGAAAAAATAATTCGTGCTTAAGTAGTTTTCACGACGCCATAGTGTCTTTTTACTTTAGTGGTAAGATAATGCATACGGAAACCCCTATTTTTCTCAAATTTTTGCGGGAAGATAAGACATATAAATCCAATTAGCACACCTAAGAGTTTTTTTTTGTAACTGATCACGTGTTTTTTAGAGATTGCTCTACCTTATTTCACTGTCTCAGTTATAATCAGGTTGCATCGATACTGAAAGTATGTTATTGCAGTTAGCCACTTATCCCAAGTAACAAGAAAAATTATCTAATCATGAAAACGGATCTAAAATTGCGTGTTTTGAAATATAGCTAGTAACGAAATCATTTCGTGAAAAATCCATCACAATCATCCAATGTAATCACAGACTCTTAATTTTTATGACACAATTCATAAAATATCTAAACCTATTTGTGAACGCACCTTACTCATAACTCGAAAACAGCGCATACTATTTTTACATGATGGATAATTATTTNTAAACCTATTTGTGAACGCACCTTACTCATAACTCGAAAACAGCGCATACTATTTTTACATGATGGATAATTATTGTTATTACAAAAAAAATATGCTTCTCAAATAACAGCAAAGAGGGATTTCTAAAGTATTTCAGCTGTCACTTTGCCTAAATATGAAACATATCTTGAAATAAGTTTATTCTTAACACTTATTTTTGGCGGAGAAATGAGCATGTGGAACATTTTTTATATAACACCATTTTCAGACACAACTTTAGAAATAAACATAAATTAGTAACATGAAATTTAACTATTTTCGAACAGGAATGCTATTTGAACACATTCGAAGCTAGAAGGAAATATTAGAATATAAATACAACAGATTCACTGCGAATTCAGATATTTTTCATAGCATAATTTATATATCAGAATAATGCACTAGTATAATGAGCGATTAGTGACTTCAGGCAGTCTAATTCAAAGATTAACTGTAGAATTAGTGGCATACTTGTGGCATACATATTTGGGTTTACTTCGGTCCATCACGGACTTAGTTTGCATATTTCTTTCTGACATAATTTAATTTCAGTAGAGGGATTATGAGGACTTTGGCACATCGGGACCTGGGACCGGAGTATTGGAGCAATTCGTGCTCCGTCATTCCGGTCGGCCGGTGGCTATAATGGATCCAGATGACCTTGATCTTGACACTAGTGACCTTTAACCCTGACCCCGGTAATTTTTGACCTTGAAAACCCAGAAAATCCAAAAATTCCAGAAAATTTATTTAAAAATGTATTTTAAAATATTAAATAGCATTAAAATATTAATTTTAATATTATTAAAAATTTATTTAAACAATTTATTATAAAAACTTAAACTTTTGGATGTCCCCCGCACTCTCACCACCCCTCACCTATACTCATTATATCGTGATGCCTACCAAGATGGTGGACTGCACCTTCTAAGATTGTCGACTGCGCCTACTAAGATTGCGGACAGCACCGACCAAAATGGCGGGCGGTGGCTGTGACGCCTACCAAGATGGTGGACTGCACCTACCAAGATCGTGGAATGAGTATGGGTGGAGGGGGTGGGGGACCTCCGAAAATGTAAGTTTTTTTTAAATGCAATTTTAGTAATAAATTTTTGATAGTAAAATTTTTAATGCTTTTTTTGATTTTAAGGTAAAATGTTACCGGGGTAAGGTCAGAAGACACCAAAGTCAAAGGTAAAGGTCAAAGGTCAAGGTCANTAAACCTATTTGTGAACGCACCTTACTCATAACTCGAAAACAGCGCATACTATTTTTACATGATGGATAATTATTTTTATTACAAAAAAAATATGCTTATCAAATAACAGCAAAGAGGGATTTCTAGAGTATTTCAGCTGTCACTTTGCCTAAATATGAAACATATCTTGAAATAAGTTTATTCTTAACACTTATTTTTGGCGGAGAAATGGGCATGTGGAACATTTTTTATATAACACCATTTTCAGACACAACTTTAGAAATAAACATAAATTAGTAACATGAAATTTAACTATTTTCGAACAGGAATGCTATTTGAACACATTCGAAGCTAGAAGGAAATATTAGAATATAAATACAACAGATTCACTGCGAATTCAGATATTTTTCATAGCATAATTTATATATCAGAATAATGCACTAGTATAATGAGCGATTAGTGACTTCAGGCAGTCTAATTCAAAGATTAACTGTAGAATTAGTGGCATACTTGTGGCATACATATTTGGGTTTACTTCGGTCCATCACGGACTTAGTTTGCATATTTCTTTCTGACATAATTTAATTTCAGTAGAGGGATTATGAGGACTTTGGCACATCGGGACCTGGGACCGGAGTATTGGAGCAATTCGTGCTCCGTCATTCCGGTCGGCCGGTGGCTATAATGGATCCAGATGACCTTGATCTTGACACTAGTGACCTTTAACCCTGACCCCGGTAATTTTTGACCTTGAAAACCCAGAAAATCCAAAAATTCCAGAAAATTTATTTAAAAATGTATTTTAAAATATTAAAAAGCATTAAAATATTAATTTTAATATTATTAAAAAATTTATTTGAACAATTTATTATAAAAACTTAAACTTTTGGATGTCCCCCGCACTCTCACCACCCCTCACCTATACTCATTATATCGTGATGCCTACCAAGATGGTGGACTGCACCTTCTAAGATTGTCGACTGCGCCTACTAAGATTGCGGACAGCATCGACCAAAATGGCGGGCGGTGGCTGTGACGCCTACCAAGATGGTGGACTGCACCTACCAAGATCGTGGAATGAGTATGGGTGGAGGGGGTGGGGGACCTCCGAAAATGTAAGTTTTTTTTAAATGCAATTTTAGTAATTAATTTTTGATAGTAAAATTTTTAATACTTTTTTCGATTTTAAGGTAAAATGTTACCGGGGTAAGGTCAGAAGACACCAAAGTCAAAGGTAAAGGTCAAAGGTCAAGGTCANGATTTTAAGGTAAAATGTTACCGGGGTAAGGTCAGAAGACACCAAAGTCAAAGGTAAAGGTCAAAGGTCAAGGTCACCTGAATCCGTTATGGCCACTGGCCTACCGTAAGGACAGAGCACGAACAGCTACGACGCTCCAGTCCCAGGTCCCGATGTGCCAAAGTCACCATAATGCCTCTACTAATTTCCATATTATCCCTTTTTATGATCTAGCACAGAAAAATCTCACCTCCTGCTCCTACTTCGTGTCATAATAATACATATCATCGTCTGCAGTCTTTTGTTTAAATTTTGTAGACTTTTGAGTGCGGACGTAGAACGACTTTAGATAGCTGACTTTTGAGTGCGGGTATATCGACGTAGAACGACTTTAGATAGCTGCGTTGTTTGTGACGGTGACTTCATGATGACCTGTGGGAATAGCTGATGTGTGTGGGTTCAATAAAGTATTTTCTCGGTAAACTGAGCACTTTTGAAAGCCATGCTTAAGATCTACTTCTATGCACACTGCGTAGTCCTCCACAACATGTAAAATTAACGTGGACATTTGCCTAATCATTTCATTCATGCATCGTCAACCGAAAGTGTGAAATTGTTAGGAAAGTAAATATTTGTACAAATGTGCTAATTCTTCCAATTATAATACATTGAAAAAACATAAAGCAGAAGAAGTCATTTCAGTATTAACAAATGTTTACCTAGCAATTTTAATTCCTCGCTAAGATATGGAACTACTTTCCCTTCGTCGTAACCAACTTAACCAGATGCATGCCTGTCAAAGCGCCCTTTTAAATATATGCAGGTAGGAGCAGTGACATTTTTCGGAATTTGTTTTCAAATGTGCGCACTTTACCGTGAACTGCCTATAGCTGAATCATATGTTACAGTCCAAATTTTTCTGGCACACGAAGTGTGCTTATCGAATTATTCATGCAATGGAAACAGACAGTAATTTATCGTGGAAAATACTGACTATTTTTCAGGTTTCAATGCTCTGTGTACACGACTGAAGTTTTACTTTAGTCATTGGCTTGAATGTACGTGAAGCTATTGTCCGACAATAAGAATGTATGTAAGTAAATAAATATTATTTTTTTATATAAATAATNATATAAATAATGACTAGAGTTCATTATACGATGCTGTTTACTGGCAAGTACAGTGAGGAGTTTAACCCATTTAGTCCATGTGTCCACTTTCGCGAACGAGTTTCACAGTAATAAGTATCATTGCCGGTGTTGTACACAGCCAGGGATCAGATCTCTACGCAGCTAGTTTTACGATATGTCAACGTTGCTATACAGATCTGTTTTGGGGGTGGTTGGCACACACAATAACTTAACGTCAAGCATACAGTTCAATGGACACAAATCTAAATATTTCTGAGTTTCCACACTTGGAAACAAAATATTAAGTTAAGGCCGAAGAGGTTAAGCAGTGTCAGATAAAGTCATCATTGATTCAGAACTTTTGTGAACAATCCATGAAGTAATACCAATAACAACATGTGATTTGATTTAAACGTGACCTATTTTATATTCAACTAGAGTTAAACGGGAATTCGCAAGTAGAGTTTCATGGCATAAAGTCTCATTATAAGCGTAATGTTTAAGCTGGTGGCCATTGTAATTGGTCTCTTTCTTTTTGTAGGTAACGAAGTCAGAGATTATGGGTTTGTATTCGTAGCGATTTCATCATTTTCCGCCTTCGACGTGCGGATTTTATGCACGAGGACCACGTTGGCCTAAAAGAAAAAACGAACAAGTTTTTCAAAAATACTCAACCGAGAACCAAGTTCTCTAGAGTAGATGAGTGTCCTTGTCGGCCCTCCTAATGAAAACTCAACGCAGCGTAGAAGATGAGCCTCTGGAGCTCCGCTTTACACGGAGAAATTTCCTTTGGCTTCCTTCTGGACCTCGTTTTCCCCCCTTATTACTGCGAATCTATCCTGTATTTTACGTTTAGACCTGGTTCGGCATGCCGCGAGATTTCAAAACGCGTAGTTGTTTCGTATGGCTTTGCCCCTAGCCTATCCTCTATCCACCGTTGGCTTTTAGGCTGCTGCTCGCCGACTTCGTAGCGCGATTTTAACTGCACACCGGCTTGCAGTGCGAGGGGTTCTGGGTTCGAGTACCGGGAAGGGATTGGTGTCAACTCGTGTTCGTCTCGTAGTCACTTACGAGTTGCAGAGCCTTAAAGAGACTTTAACTTGTCCCTGAAATAAATAGAAAAAAAAAAGGAAAGAAAATTAAAAAGCTCCCACATCACACTTTACCACAAGGCGCTGAAGATCTCAGCTGTTAACAAGGCTTTGTACTAACATATTTTCTGTGAAATCACGGTTTACGCCTACATATACGCGTATTTGAGTAAATAAATATTCTAAGAATACAACTTTTTGCAAAAAAAAAAACTAATTATCTAAGAAAGTATATTTTTACTTTTCTTATATTTAAGTGTAGAAAAAATATTTCATTGTTATGCCTTGTCTGCTCAGTTTCCTTCACAGGTAAGCACAACCGTACGTCTGTAGATAAATCTACTGGCTTTCATAGCGTGTAATGAAGTCCCACCGTTACAGATATAATTTGCACAGTACAACGCAACGACGAAAACGCTGGAAGCCATTTCAGCGTCTTTCGTGTAGGGGCGATGGAACGCTAAGCGCGCGTTGTAGTGTCGCTCGTATCGCTCCCTCACTTCTGGACCAGCTCAAACATCAAGTACACGGGAGCCTTAAACGCTTTCCAAATCTTTTTCTGCCCACCTCTCTCGTCGCTTTCTGTGACACTGTTGCTCACTGGGTATGAACCAGTTAATCTTCACAATGCGTGAGCCGACAAGTGGGAAACAACACGCTGTGCATATCGTAATATTGCCAGTTAGTGAATTTATGTTGATGCTCCTTGTATACTTTCTACCGTCGTTTCTACTTTTAGTCCACTCTAGAAAGATCGGGAACAATGCAATAAATGTGCGTATAGAGGGAGGGCAACATCTACCTATTGACTGCGGGTGTAGTAATCAGACTACTCGTATCCCAACCAGGCGAACTGGTTTCGATTCCCGGCGGGGTCATCCGGATTTTCGCGGGTGGGAAACGTGACGGACGTTACTGTTTGCTGGCTAGTTTACCCAGGGCTTTCCCGTTTCCCTCGCCCTTGCATTCCGTCACTGTTCCATTCTTATCTCATTTCATTCTCACCGGCGATCAAGGTCTCGTTAAACGCCGACCAATAATCTCAGTTCGACTGACGGGCTTCCAAGGAATGTAATCGCAGGTACCGCCGTGAAATAAGGCCTCGGGATAGAGTGGCAATGGATATAATGACTGGGAAGTAACGGGAGTGCCCTGAGAAAACACACTGGATAACAGCAACATTACCTTGCATGTCAAAATCCTGAGTAGACCCCGCAAGGAATTGAACCTGGTCGCCAAGGCGGGTGTCCGTGCGTCAGTCATTTAAACCGCTAAATGCTGTCGCACACACCACCAAAATGGCGTCGCTGATTAGCATAATTTTGAACCCCGTTCGTCACTCAGCACCTTGTAACCTACTTGCCAGCCGCCAGTCAAGTAAACAGGAAACCTTTCACATCATGCAGTAGCCAATCAGACACAGGACCCGTTCCCAAAGTCCTGTGCAGCCAGAGTATGGGTACGCCTACATCAAAATACAGGATGAGTATAAAAGTATACCCTAACTTTGAACGTCAATAATATCAAAACCAAACAAGCTACAACCTAAACTGACGAAGCAAATGAACTGAGAAACCGTGAATTTAGTTTACTATACATTCATAAATGTTCAATGTGACCACCTTCAGCGGCCCAAACGAAATCTACGCGATAATAAAACTCGTTCCATACTCTTCTCAGCATGTCCGGTGTTGTGGTTTGGATGGTGTACGTAACTCACGGTTTGAAGTGGTGACGGGGTAGCGATCTCACATTCGACACATCGATGTGAAGGGGACGGTCTGATGTTCCTTGCCCAGAACGAGGTAGACGATACCTTCATGTCTAAGCTGTTTTTTTTTTAGCGATGAAGCGACGCTCTATACAAATGGTAAGGCGAACCGGCACAACGTGCGGATATGGAGTCAAGAGTCTCCACATGAAACCATCTAACACGAGCGCGCTTCCCCCAAAGTGAACGTGTTTTGCGCTGTATCCAAAGACACTGTTTTTGGCCCTTTCTTTTTTCATCCTTTTTCACGAGCCCACTGTCACTGGAATCCCTTATTTGCACATGCTTACAGAATGGTTGTTTCCTCAGTTAGAAGAGGCGGCGGGGGACTTAATTTACCAGCAGGATGGTGCGCCACCCCATTGGCACCTAGCTGTTCGCGGATACCTGAACGAGACGTTGCCGCAACGCTGGATTGGTCGAGGAGCAGCTGGTGACCAGGCTCTTCATCACTGGCCTCCAAGAAGCCGGGATCTTACCCCGCGCGATTTTTTTCCATGGGGATACCTAAAGGATCGAGTGTTTCGTCCGCCATTGCCAGCTAACATTGACGACCTCAAAACGAGAATTACGGACGCCATCCAATCCGTAACACCGGACATGCTGACAAGAGTGTGGAACGAAATTGATTATTGCGTAGATGTCATTCGGGACGTTCGTGGTAGTCTCATTGAACATTTATGAAGATATGGTAAACAAACTTCACAGTTTCGCGGTTCATTTGATTGGTCAACCAAGATTGTAGGTTGTTTGGTTTTGATATTATATACCTTCAAATTTTGGGTATTCTTTTATACTCACCCTGTTATTTCCCCGCCATTTCGCCTCTGTGTACTTATCTAATTCTGCGTTCTGATCGTTTCTTTCATGATACGTCAATTTCATTTTATGTAAATAAGGCTACTCCTGGTCGCAATAAGGGTACCGAAAATGTAAAGGCACATCAGAATAGTAGAATCGGCATGATCCTAAAACTGAGCAAAGAGAAACAACCTGGGTAGTAGCCATTGTCTGTGTAATCCCCTGCGATCGGACTCAAGACCTCCCGAGCGAGAATCCCGCGCGCTACTGCGTAATCAAACATTCTAGGCATGGAAAGGAATAACTGATTTTTTTTTATGTTCAATTCGCGGGCATTAAATTAAACANGTAATCAAACATTCTAGGCATGGAAAGGAATAACTGATTTTTTTTTATGTTCAATTCGCGGGCATTAAATTAAACAACAAATAAATTATTAGTTTCGATTAAATTTTGGTAAATGTACAGTCACACAGTTAAAATAATAATGGAGTCACTTGAACATATGATTAGTATACGATCACCTCCACTGTTAACTGAAATGCTTGGTGGCTCAGAAATCATGGCGGTATTTCACCGTAGTTAGTGAAACTGGTGTTATAATACTGCTGGAATGGACACTTATTAAACATTCCATGGTTTGCGCTCTAAGTTGAAACAACAAAAATAACTGCTACAGACTTAGAAAGTAGGGAGTATGTAAAGTGCTAATAATATTGAGTGATTTTTACCAAAATTCATACTTCTGAAAATATTACATAGTATATCAAATGCTCGAATTTCTCATGTATAATTTCGTAGCAGTTTGTAGCTTAACATAAAACATAAACAAAAGTTAATGTTATGGAGGCCGTAAAATACATACATGTTTGTCACACTTATGAAATAATTAAAATCATGTTCAGTAGAGAGATTATGGGGAATTTGACCCATCGGGACCTGAGACCGGAGCGTCGTAGCTGTTCGTGCTCTGTCATTCTGGTCGGCCGGAGGCCATCTTAAATACAAGTGATCTTGACCTTTGACCTTTACCACTGTGACCTTTGACCTTGATAACTAACAAATCCTTAAAATATCAACAAATTATAAAAAAATAAAAATTAAATAAAAATGTATTTAAAATGTATTATTAAAAATTACAAAATATAACATGCTGCTAGAGTGACAAGCCCCCCTCCCCCTTTCCCCCACAGACAACCCTCAACACACCAACGGTCAGTGCGCTAGTGCAAAGTTCAATTTAACACCTGGTGCCGCGCGGCTGGACGTATGCGCGAGCTCATATTACGACTGCACGTGTGTCTCGTTTATTTCTGTAATGGGACTCGTATACACTTCTTTAAGTACGATTTGTCTTAATAGTTTTTAAATTCGTCTATCAGTCNTATTTCTGTAATGGGACTCGTATACACTTCTTTAAGTACGATTTGTCTTAATAGTTTTTAAATTCGTCTATCAGTCAAGCCTGCAAATCGGGATATTTCGGAATCTTTGTGTGTGCGTGTTTGTGTGTGTGTTTGACGTATGAGGAAGTGGAGAATGTACAATTTTTTTTCACAGCATCAAAAACTATCTTTGGTATCAACCGGAATTAATAAAAAAAATAACACATTTGATTTTTATACAAAAAAACAAAGGTGGAGTTCGAGCCAGTATTTATTTACAAAAAGATTAGTACATATAATTAACTTTCTATCATTCTAAAGGTATTAAAATAACTCCAAAAAATAATGGCCTCCGTAATGGACTGGCTGCAATATTCTCTAATGTTTTCGCACTTGTGAAGTATTTCCCTGTATGTCGCGCTGAGGTCGAAGGGTAGTAAATGAGAACTGTATGTGAGTGTCTTTGCTGGATTTCGTATTGTGGTGTAAATTTGCATGATGGAAAAGCATCTCANTCGCCTGCAAATCGGGATATTTCGGAATCTTTGTGTGTGCGTGTTTGTGTGCGTGTGTTTGACGTATGAGAAAGTGGAGAATGTACAATTTTTTTTCGCAGCATCAAAAACTACCTTTGGTATCAACCGGAATTAATAAAAAAAATAACACATTTGATTTTTATACAAAAAAACTAAGGTGGAGTTCGAGCCAGTATTTATTTACAAAAAGATTAGTACATATAATTAACTTTCTATCATTCTAAAGGTATTAAAATAACTCCAAAAAATCATGGCCTCCGTAATGGACTGGCTGCAATATTCTCTAATGTTTTCGCACTTGTGAAGTATTTCCCTGTATGTCGCGCTGAGGTCGAAGGGTAGTAAATGAGAACTGTATGTGAGTGTCTTTGCTGGATTTCGTATTGTGGTGTAAATTTGCATGATGGAAAAGCATCTCAGGAATAAAACTGTGTTATAGTTGGCGTAATTCATAAAGAGTGAATACTATTGACATCTGGTGGATTAGAAGCCGCACATATACATGCACATGCTCGCATGTCACTTTTAATTCGGCTTAAGACACGTAGCAGTGTGGCGGGACCCTGCCGCCGGAGGGCGGGGGTGTTTTACCGTGGATCAGATTTATATCTTAATGAAGCGAGCGCATGCGAATGTATGAAAATATAGTAATTTTGTTTGCCGAATGTAACAGTTTTTTATGATTTTTTACTTGTGATGGGTGTACCGTTACGCTAGCATCTCCTCACGGTATATTTTAATCTTGGGAGGAAATGTTGAATGGATCAGCTTTGCTAAGCTGCATTCGATCCATATATTTAAAATTATTGGTGGTGTGTTTATGTGGAGAGACAACAGCGATAATTTCCCCCATTAGAGCTAAACATGTGCAAATGTCCTTTGAATATCTGCCCTCGTTGTGGGGGCATAGATCTTTAGACTGTGATCGAATGCAGTTTGGGCCTCCACGAAACCATTGTCATTAACCAACCCAGACCCTACCACGATTCTTGGGACTAATGGTTGCTGGCACAATTTTGGATGCTCATCCTGAACCCTTGGTTTTGTGGGAAGTATACTGGTACGCTGCTGTGAAGGAGACTGTAAACTTTCGATTTTGGCTGGTTAAAATCCCACAGCTACGCAGGTTTTTACATGCCTCTACAAGTTATCGTACCTAGCAAATGCCACGCCCCAATTTAACTCTTATAGTCACTCGAACTGCATTATTCGAACATTCATACTTTTCTTGTCTTCAAATACATTTGGAGAATGCAAACGAAGTTTTACAGTAGCGTCACAGGTACTGAGTTAACATCTTTGCAAATTAAATAAGTGGTAAATATATAAATAAAAAAAACCAAATTATAGTACCATGTTTTATGTGGTTATATATTCCTTCAGAGACTAGCAGGCCCAAACCGTTACTCCAAATTTGAGCAGTTTTGTAATTTTGCCGAAAGATATAGGCGTAGCTATTACTTGCATGCTTGGTAATATCCTGAGACCTGATGTAATTAAATATCTGAAATTATAGTCAAAATGATAAAAGACGAGGTGCGAGAAAGCGATCTGTCACCTCTGGCATCAGACGAAAAACTGCGCTGAGGGTCGACATTGTTACCATTATATACTTTCCCCACACCAGCACGTTCTGGTGGACAATGATGGAAACAAGAGCGGCAGTGGTAAAGTATTAAGCATGGGTGTGTAATTGGTCGGAGTAAAGTAGTATAGTGAGAGGTAAAAGAATAAATACTCAATTTCAATGGTAATTTAATTAGCATTAAAGGAAAAAAATGTTTTTGATCGATTTAATTAAAGTTTTTAATATAAAAAATTATTGATTTAATAAATTATGCATGTAGGCATAACGTTGATTGGAAAAAAAAATTTAATAGGATGAAAAATTACATGTTTTTTATGTCTATGAAACAAATTTCAGTGCCGACAGCTCACTTTGCCGCTGAATCGACAGAATTAGCGGGTACCGGCATCACGCCTGGCAGTGAAATCAAGAAATTAACACCACCTATGTGTTGAAAACAGAATCCAATATGTTGGGCGCCGACAGCAACACCTATACTTTAAACACATAAACAAATATGGCTGCTGCCTTGCGGCTAAATAGGCAGCTCGTGGGGTGACGAAATCGGTAGGTAATACAATAGCGCCACCTAAGTGTTGAAAATGTAAACAAATGACAAACGAAAAAAAAACAATATGGCTTGTTGAGCGTAGGTAAGAGAAAAAGTCAGCTCGCCTGGGGGCTAAACCGAGAAGTTAGCACTGCCTGGCAGGTAATTTGGTAACTAATTCACTAGCGCCACCTATGTATTGAAAATGTAAACAATTGAAATCCAAGATGGTCACCTCTAGCAATGCATAAACAAATGATAAAAGCAAACCCACCGAGATGGCTGCATACGACGGATTGAGCAATGGCGTGGGATTGGAGGGGGTGGGATAATTGGGCAATGAAATATATTGGAAGAGGGTGGTGCGAACGCGACTAATTAGTAGATTGAAGGTGAGTAATTGGAGGTGGGAGTGGGGCAATTGTACAATTAAATATATTGTAAGGGGGGGTGTTGGGGATGGAGGCCTGCCGACTAAACTGTTAATATCAATTGGCGAGGGTCAGTAGTCTGTTCGATGGTTATTGGGGGGGAAGGGGGTGGATCTTCGAAATTTTATTGATGTTTATAATTTTTTGTAATTATTTTTTATAATAATATTTTTAAGTAATTTTTTATAGTTTTTAAAAAAATTTTCTTAAAAAATATTTTAAAGTTCATAGGTAATCGGGATTAACGTCAAAGTTCAATGTCAAGGTCATATGGAATCAATATGGTTGCCGGCTGACCGGAATGACAGCACGAACAACTCCAACGCTACGGTCCCAGGTTCTGATGTACCAAAGTCCCCATAATACCTCTTCTATGTTCCTAACTGCATGCAACTTTCAGTGGTTTGCTGCCAGTAAAATGACAGCGATGGAGATAAAGTAGTTGACACAGAATTAATATCAGGAAATTTTCAGTTTCTTTTATGCATGTAAGTGTAAGAACTATCATCTTACTATCATATTTACAGTCTTAACAATTTCACAGTTACATCTGATGGACGTATGAATGAAGTGATCAGGTTCATGTCAATGTTAATTTTTCCCGTTGGGTAAGGATACAAAGCCGGAAGGATATAAAGTCGGCTGAAGATTAGATCCTAAGAAGGGCTTTCTAAAGTACTGAGTGAACGGCGAACAAACTTCNCAATATGGTTGCCGGCTGACCGGAATGACATCACGAACAGCTCCAACGCTACGGTCCCAGGTTCTGATGTACCAAAGTCCCCATAATACCTCTTCTATGTTCCTAACTGCATGCAACTTTCAGTGGTTTGCTGCCAGTAAAATGACAGCGATGGAGATAAAGTAGTTGACACAGAATTAATATCATGAAATTTTCAGTTTCTTTTATGCATGTAAGTGTAAGAACTATCATCTTACTATCATATTTACAGTCTTAACAATTTCATAGTTACATCTGATGGACGTATGAATGAAGTGATCAGGTTCATGTCAATGTTAATTTTTCCCGTTGGGTAAGGATACAAAGCCGGAAGGATATAAAGTCGGCTGAAGATTAGATCCTAAGAAGGGCTTTCTAAAGTACTGAGTGAACGGCGAACAAACTTCTGTCACCGTTATTACTTCAAATGTAATTTCTGTAATGCAGGGTAAGGTAAATGGTTGAAAAGCGATTGAGATATTTTCGTAAGTTCACTTTTTAACAGCTTAAATCAAGAATAAATCTTAGAAACACGGCAAGTGAGAAGGGTTCAATATTTTTTTAATTAGAGAATGCTACCAAGCAGCTATTGTAAGAAATTAAGGGGAGAAACTCATCCGTCATAAACAAATTCTGATATAGATAACGATTTTTTAAAAGTCATTGCTACTGTAATAATGCTGTTGCGGACAGGTGGTCAACTACTATCCTCGGGTGAATCATCCGCCTGGAAGTAAGATAAGTACTCTAAGGGATATAGTTATGCTTGTATAAGGGCTGGAGGAGGAACTGTGGCGCTGTTCACGCGTACCTGCTTGGCTGACAATTCTCACCTGACCGCATTATGTGGCACCTTAAGAAAAGGACGGGACTGTTCCCTCTTTTGAGAAAAGCCTCGATGTCGATCTAGGTCGTCTCCGGGCGAGCGAAGTGTGNTATGTGGCACCTTAAGAAAAGGACGGGACTGTTCCCTCTTTTGAGAAACGCCTCGATGTCGATCTAGGTCGTCTCCGGGCGAGCGAAGTGTGTGAGAGCAAGGCAGGAGAGTTGTATCTTAGAGTGTGTGTGGCTGATGATCGTATGACCGAGTGAGTAAAGAGTTTTAGGCGGTTCTTAACATCGAGGTCTTGAGAGCCTATAAGAGTGAAGCGAGGTGAGTATGGAGCAGCACCTGAATGCAAGGGCGGAGGAAACGGGAGATTCCTGAGAAGACCCATCTACACACGGCATCGTACGGCACGATTTCCACGTGCAAAAATCCGATGGTGACCCCGCCGGGAATAGAGCCCGGTTAACAAAAATTTTGTAATACATTTTGTTAGGACCTGCACTAAGATGTCTTTAGAGAGAACATAATTAAGGCGACAGTCTGTCAATTCCACCAGACACGAAGCACTACTTTGCCAGAAAATAAATTTTAGGTAAGCACTGTCTATTCCTTTTTGATGGTGCTATTGAAAAAAAGCATTTAAAAACCATTACACGTTCCCATACAAGTATCGTTATCTTGCTTGTTCTCTAAAGTGTTTGTTCTCTAAAGATTTGTTCTGGTAAAATATTTTGGTGCGTGCACCGTTTCTCAGGTAGTTGTTCAGAATTGTGCAGCACATCTTTCTTTTTCATTAGGTTGCCATTAATCCTTAGCGTCTCAGTTGAAAGTTCCACTCAGATGCGTTGCCGACGGAAAGGCAGCATGGCGATTAAGTACACTGCGCGCGCAGAGATAGTGCACTTGATACTTGAGCCAAGTGTCACCATTGCCGTAGTTCCTCCTGTCCCCAAATATCGAAAATATGTTAGAGCAAGCATGACGCCTCAATTATTTATTTCTATAGGTTGACTGGTTTGTGTTATTTCTGCGGCACAAAAACTTTAAGATAGGAACTTTGGCAAGAAGCATAGTCACACAGTAGATAAGTACTCAGAGACGAAATGGCGTGGTGGTTCTTTTGATGTGGATGTACCCATCCTCTAACATGACTGCGCGAGGCTCTGGGAACGGGCCTTTTGGCTTATTGACTACTGCGTTCTGCGAAAGGATCCCTATTGGCTGGGCTGTAGCTTGACGAGTAGGTTACTAGGCACTGACTGTCGGAGTTTCGACATTTTACTGGCAAGTGACGCCATTTTGCTGGCATGCGCGGCTGGAGCACTCGGCATTAGCCGATGTTCAAATTCTGTATTCTTAAGTATCCTGTTGCATAGTTATGAAAAATTATCAAACGAAAAGAAATATTTTGAGTAAAAGACGTCACCTGTAAAGTTTTTAACTTGTGGGCAAGTGTATTTAGAAGAAATAAAAAAATTTTCTGCACATTAGACACTCGTACAGAAGATTTGAAGTTTCGACCTGCTTTGACTCGACGCGGCAAGATTTACAACGCCTACTGTGGTGATCGCCAACGAGCACAGGACATCTTCTGTATGCAAATAGAGTCATTTGTATGCCAGCTGCCAGTTTTTATCTTCGCCGTAGCCTAGGAAATAAATGTTTTGCCGTCGAAATGCAGGTGTCGTGTGGAAAGGAGCACGCGAAGCCGGGTTACGCCTGCTTGCTGCTCTCGCTTATACAAGGTAACCTGTAGTCAGGTAGTGGGTATTCTTACCTGTCGTCTAGTCTAAATGACAGCACGTTTACAGCGGAGACGACTACTGGCCAGTTTTTTCGCGCTCTCTCATTCCGGTCCGACGACGGCTTTTATGACGCTGGCCTCGAAAAAAAATTCTATTTTGTCTTTGTACCCCGCACTGTCCAACAATATCAGTGATAACCCTTTCATTGCAAAAAAAAAATTGTACGTTTATTTTTTACATAAATACATACAAAAATTACAATTTTTCTCTTTTAGAAATTTACTAATAATGAAAACTAACTTACGTAAATAAATCAGATAATTCACACAAAAAAATGCTAAGAAATTCTTTAAGACCTCTATAATATTATTTTTTTTAAATTGCTTATAATAAGGAAATTCTTGCATAGTTTTGATTTGCTGCTGCCCCTGAATTTTTGTGATCTAACTTTTGCTAAGCATACCTTAAAATGAATTAATCCAATACCTTTCAGTTGTCCTTGTTAAATTCTTTCAAATAATTGGGTTTATTTTATTTGTACACTACAGAAACAGTAAAATTTTGACTTTTACTTGTTATTTTGCAAAAACCAAACGATCTAAAAAAAAAAATTTATCTTAGGAAAACATAGTTACAGATAATATATGTATTAAAAATATAAAATAACGAATTTTTTCTTTGCCATTTTTTGGTGATATTGACCGTTCTGTACCTCTGACATAAAAGAATCTATAAATTCCTCACCGCACTTTTCGACACTTCCAGTGAATACAATTCTCCGAAACTCTGACGTCATTCGTCACAGCCATGTGTAATGTAAGAATTATTACTCATCACTCTATACTGTTAATTAAATTGGACTTCCTTCGATGCCTATGCCGAATACACAATTATCTAAAAACGAATTAAAAGAAAACTGAAAATGTTTCCAACTACTAAACAAACATAAACAATAAAACAAGACACTTTGAAATATTTATGTAAGATTAATGTTATTAATTTAATTAAAACATTTTAAATGCACATTTTAGAAAAACGTTTTTTTTTTCAACTTACGTTTTACTCAACATATATCACCACTAATCTAGTTATTTCACATCTTATTTAGTTTTCCTTTCATTCCCATGAAAATAATTAATCGTAAATTTCACTTAGCCTTATCTAATACCGCTGATACTACAATCAATCCAGCCGACTGTTGTTCTCACAGATGTGAAATATTTTTATCAGACTCATATATTTTCTTTATATCCATGAATTGCAATGGTGAATGGCATCTGGTTTTGGGAAAGTAGTAGCAATTAATAAATGAATGGATGAATGTGGAACTTACGTAACTAGTAGGATGGCTGGAGCAAGGACGTGTAGCTCTTGGCTGGGCGGTTTATTTGGATGCTGTGATTTTCTTAACATCACGATAGGCAGAATATCAATGACTGCGCCCCAACAAAGTGTTAAACATATTTAACTAATAAATGTATGTACATACTTAAGTAAGTTTACTCTCTGTTAAAGGATTTTTATAAAAAATAAAATCAATTAATTTCAGGTTAGTGACAGAGTGATACAGTGTAGGAAACGGAAAATCTAATTCTTTCCCATAGGTCTCATTCCCTTCGACCGTGTACTTTGACTCCCAATTTGGCCAATCATGCTGTGTGGAGAAGAAGTTTGAGCTAGCGCGGGGTACTCCAGAAGACAAAGCCGAAAATCGTATATAGGCCTATCTTGTTTCTGTGGACCCTTGTGATTCACCCTGAAATTTTAGGTTTACACTAAAAAAATGTGATTCATCCAGGAACCTATGCTATTTTTAGTTGATAATTTTGTATACGTAAGAACCTGTTACTTCTTAGCATTGCGCTGTATAGTATATTCACGGTTTCATCACACTTTTTGAATCAAAATTTTGAAAAATCATTCCATGTATGACATGCTTGGTTATTTCCTAAATATGTCATGCATCTATCACAAACGTTTTAAACTTGTGTTGACATAAAAATGCCTTATTTTTATTAATCGAACTTTTACTTATATTTTAACTATTAACTACATTATTTCATTTATAATTAATATGAATAAATACAGGGAAAAAATAAGTGTGTTGGTAATACCTGGAAATAAATAGTTCTTATGCCAATTATTATTACACTGAATGCGGACGAATGCGGTGCTCTATCCCTTTGGTGTAATTTGCTAGACACTGTTAAGCTTTGTTTTCATGAGGCGGCGGAATATCCTGGAGTAGAACTTTAGCATGGCTTCACAAATGTTTGAAGTAACAGTGAATGGACTATAACTCATATTCCTATATAAATTGTCATTTGTTCATTGGCTGATGCAAGGTACGGCGCTATTCCCATTTTGACAGGACAGCACGTGGTTCATGCACATAATTATGAAATATTTATTCATTGGCTCAGAGTTACCCTGGTTGCGTCAAGAAAAAGTTACGGCAAAATAACAAACGAAGCGCAAATGTATAAGTGCTTAAGGTATAACGTTCCACCAAATAATAACGCGAATTTTGCATGTCCATGCCTATAAGCTACGTTGGATAGTATATTCTGGTTATTGACGCATGACAACGTGAAAAGAATTTCGGCCTTCATCCCCGTCAGAATGGTGATTATGGGGTGCCAAGAAGATATTTTACGAACAGGAACGTTGTATGTTTTACAATCTTGCTTTCGTCATTTTTTATGGTGACAAAAACTTCGAGAATCCCCCCTAAGTTCCAGCACACTAGCGTGAGGTTTTCTCTGGTATGTTCTTGCTTCTCCCGCAAATGCATTTCATATCTGCTCCATTCTTGGGTCTTATTCTACGTCATACTCGAGATATGACATGCATCTACTGGTCTCAACCTAGAAGAGCCCGTCTCCAGGTGGTTGTTACAGCATATCATGGATGCATATATTATGTACACGTCATTTAGTTATACTCAGAAAAATGTACACAGTTAACTATTGTGTAAAATTCTGAAGTAACCAGCTTGAACCCGCCTTAAAACTACCTTCCTTATTACAAAAAACCCCTCTATTTGGGAGCTTTGAGATTTTTTGCATAGATGATTTACTGCATTTGCATGAAAATATGCGCTGGTATACATTTTTTAATCGCTTAACTGTTGTAAAATGCGATACGATAAATTCATGATTTTCTGTAGGGTAGTTAAGAAAAATTGAAATGTATTGTCTGAAAATAATGTAATAAACTTGGTATAACTTATCAACAGTTAGTAGCATCTATTCTGGCATTAAAAGTTTACATTCAATGAAATATATAATCATTTTTATAATAAAATAATTTTCAAAAATAAAAAAATTGTAAACTAAAAAAATTATTAATTATTAGATAATAAATATCATCAAACACGTGTTTATACTCATAAACTACTGTAAGGGACATTAATTATTTGAGTGAACTTAACATAAATCACTATTTATAAAATAATATTTTGCTGGTTAACAAGAGTGATAAAATCTATACAAGGTGTAACTGAGCTAATTTACTTTTGTCTATTAGGTGCTTGTGAAAAATTATTATTATTTTGTTACCTACAAGATTTACATTCAGAGATATCGCGATATTTCCAAGTCTTCGCATATCCCTCTGAAACATATGTAGGCCTACGTGAAATTTCGATACAAGGGAAATATAAATAATATCAGTGTTTTAGTTATCTGGCGTTTGTTCAGTTTAAATGTCTAAACTGCCAATGTTAAAAAGCGGGATTATTTTTTACTAAGAACTTTAGGTAACAGTTCATTGCACTTCACTTCTAGAGGGTAAAAAATTAGTTTGGTTTAATTTTTGTCGTTCTGTTAGAAAGTTCAATAGAAACTTGGGCAAAATCTACGCGGGTGTTTAGTACCACACTAAAAATGCAATTTTTTTAAATGAACTGCTTTGTGAAAGTAGATAACAAAACAATGGCACAGTTCGTTTTTATTCCTCTTGCAAAGTTGTTTTCTAGCTTCCTGGTTGACTGAACTTGCTCTGTGAGGACATGGAGTTGCTAAACTCTTCATTGTCGTTTTACGATACTGTAAACAGACCCGGATTACGTGCATGCTGAGCCAGTGATTTCAATCAGCGAAGTGCCACTTCGTAAAAATTCACTTGCTGTGCTTGTACTGGCTGACGAATCAGTACCTGGGGTGGTGTAATCCGTTGCGGATTAGCAAGGCCGCCAGTTATTCAGATTCCACGACTATAAGTACTCCTAAACACTCTAGCTCACTTCCACCTTCGTGATTGTATGAACTCTTAAGTTTTTTTAGCTGTCTTCCCGCGAATCAAATCAGTACCGATGTAAGTTAATTCTGACTGGCGCAGTCGAGTACCAAAATGTCTTCTTACAAAGACAAGTCGCCAGTAACCGAATAGGTGTGTACGCAGGATAGGCCTATTGACGTACAACTTGCATAAAACTCTTTCGCGAAAATCACGTGTCCGTACAGATAAGTATGAAGTGTGATTCACCGCGCCTACAAGCACCAAAATTGGAGGCAGATAGCAAAGTGACCAAATATAAATCAAATTCAGCAGCTGGAACTGACTTCCTCTCCCTTCGTTCTTTAAATCAATGATAAACCTAGCCAACGTACTGCTGGGCAGTTCGGCAACAGCGGTAGCTAACCTTAGGCGGAGCCAAAGAATAAGTAAATATACAGAAGCGAAATAGTGCGGCGGTTCCTTTGATGTAAGCGAACTCGGTCGCACATTGGCCGTGCGAATCTGTGGTAACAGAACTTGGGTCTGACTGGCTGTTGGACGTTATAGAATATTGCCTATTCGTCGGGCTGCCGTCTAACAAGTTAGTCGCCAGGAGCTAATTTGTGAACGACGTTCCACCATGTTGCTGGCCGGTGAGGTCATTTTTCTGGCTTGTGTGGCTGGAGTTCGCGATACACGCCGCCTTATCACCTGTACATTCTTAATAAAACCTAAAATAAAATGTTCACTACTTTAATTGCAAAATAGTATTGCATTGTTATATTGTTACTAGCGAATTCTTTCGTCATCTCGCTGTACTGTTTGGAACGTTTAGCAAATATATGGCAGAGCACGCATATCAGCTGCGTGGTAATATTGCTTTCTTGTCTCTAGAACTGTTATACACCAAATTCGAATGAGTTTAAAATCATTGATTCGCAGTCAAATGCAACTACTTGAATCACTGAAAATGACCCCATTCGAATCGGAGGAAAACTGGTTGTTTCAGTGAAACAATTTCACTGATTGAGTGTCGCAGTCAAATGCAACTACTTGAATCACTGAAAATGACCCCATTCGAATCGGAGGAAAACTGGTTGTTTCAGTGAAACAATTTCACTGATTGAGTGTCGCAGTCAAATGCAACTACTTGAATCACTGAAAATGACCCCATTCGAATCGGAGGAAAACTGGTTGTTTCAGTGAAACAATTTCACTGATTGAGTGTCGCAGTCAAATGCAACTACTTGAATCACTGAAAATGACCCCATTCGAATCGGAGGAAAACTGGTTGTTTCAGTGAAACAATTTCACTGATTGAGTGTCGCAGTCAAATGCAACTACTTGAATCACTGAAAATGACCCCATTCGAATCGGAGGAAAACTGGTTGTTTCAGTGAAACAATTTCACTGATTGAGTGTCGCAGTCAAATGCATGCGATTAATTAAAATTTTGTTTTTATTGAATTTAATTAAATCATTACGAGAAATAAACATATTTACGACAGTTCTTGATGTTGTGCAATTTAATATAATTTCAAAAAAAGTGAAAGAATTTTGCTTTGCGCAATATTTCAACCCACAACATCACGCTCGCACACTGTCACCTACCAATTGAGCTATCAAGCCATCATTGACTTCAAATAGGGAAAATGAATGTATTATAATATTTTATCGATAATATGTTGTTTTAAATTGTATGCAATTTCATTTGGTTTTTAGTTCAATTGATAACATTTAGATTTCCAGTGCAAATTGTACGTATGAATGCAATTACTTCACCACATTCATAGCCGTCTGTAGTAGAAGGTCGCGGTCACACATGACTCTGAGAGGAAGAAAGCAGAAGGCCGCCCGGCCGAGCCACTGTAGTGCGCGGGCTGCCTTAAGAAAACATATATTTTAATGGTTGCCCGGAAGGCCCGTTCCGAACCGAGCCGATTCGAGCTGAACAAGTGCGCACCCTCCCTAACACACGAAGGTGTTGCAGATAACACATTTTTCGAGCCTTACTGCATGCACTTAAGCTGAGAAAAAAAATGTACTTGTTTCTTTGTCCCTACCAATAAGCTTTTGGCCATGTATTTGATTTTAGTGACGAAACCGTTGATAACTCAGAGCAGTAGCACTATTTACGAATGAAATGATGACGCGGGAGATGACTGAGAACTGAGCCTAACTACGTACTGTGCCGGCCAAATATTGCCTTCCCTTGCAAAATGTACTCCATCGTGTATACTGTATCTGAATGGCTTAAATCTTTCAGTAAAAGTCTCTTGTCTCTTAAAATTCTTTGGAAACTAGTTGCCAAGGATTTTATTGTAAATCTGCAGCAATCATATTGTATATATACAACACATTGTAATATAAAACATACCAAATTGTTGATGTAGCGCCATATTTATAATAAACATGAAGTAAACTATACTTACTTTTTAAATTCAACAGAAGTTTTACACATTCCACAGTATGGTTTTGCGAAATTTGCTCTAATTTATTTGTAGTGTTACATTATTCTGGCAAACTAGTTTCCGAAGAACTTCTTGTAAAGATATTAAAAAATGTGCAGTGCGTTGGACGTCACACGGGAAGTGGGCTATAATGTACACTGTGTACAGCAGAAAAAAGCGTCCGATAAGGTTAACCCTTCAGTGTGCGAGAAATAATTCGTTGCTGAGACTATATTCATCAGTCTCGTAAATAGCTGATGCCGACAACATCAAACACAAACCAGTTTTTATATTTGTTCTGGCATATGACATTGCGTTGTGCTGATATTTATACAGTTTCAAACGTAAAATTTTTTTCTGTGCAACCCCTAAAGTAATATATTCGTCTCTGTATGGGAATTAATATTTGACGCATATAGCAAAGAGGTTGTAAGGGTGATAAGTTGCTTCAAACAACCACCATGAATTAATTAATGAGTACTTAATCGGTACTTCGCAGTCCACGAAATGAGAGACATTTACGTATCTTGCGTTCGCAGTTAAATGAAGGCTTTCGGAAGCCCTACCAGGTACCTTCATTCTTGTATAATGTTTAACCTTACATGGGCATTGCAAACTATTTCCTAAGCAAAAATAAAGTCACACACTAGTATTTTCGGAAGCATAAATATGCTACTCGTGCTATATACTATGTATTTTAATAAAACCGCAGTAACGTATGTAAAAAAATATTAGTTTTATGAACTATGATTTTACACATGACGTTTTTGACAAGACGGTAATAGTAAGCAATAGAAACTCCAATCAAATGTTGCAAATTGCTGAGTAAACATCTTTCTGAGATATTTTCTTTTACTTCAAAGCATACCTGCGATCACTATATTATCTCTAAAACCCAGATATTCCCTTGTTTCATCAAAATAACTAGATTTAGGCGGCGTCTCTTGTCCGATGTACAGAAATAAGATTTTAAGCCCACTCAAAGAACATTCTGTGTCAAGAGTAAGTTCCTTTGTTATAAAACGCGATAAACACGTGGACACTCTCGTCAAATTACAAATACTGCTCGCTAAACGCATCGCAGTAAATCTCTCGCAGCAAACGTCTTGCAGGAGGCTGCTGAGGGATGAACATCGTGCTCGTGGCTGCTCCGACTCCGGGATCTGCACGCCCCATGGGACCAGCGAAGGCCGAGGACTTCTGCGAGTGCGGCGGGACTGCAGCAGCTTGGGTGCGGCGACTACTCCGCAACTCTTCGCGTCCCCAAGTGGCAGATAGGGGATCCCCAGGCCCTGGGGTGGCTCGAAATATTCGAATACCAACCCACGGACCAACTGGCCGGTGCGACAACGCCGTCGTCGTGGATGTCGGGGACCTGGGCGGCTCAGTACGAGTTGGCGAAGCGCATCGGCGGGAGGCAGCTCAACGATCAAGGCGGGGAGGGGGATCTCGATGTGCTGAAACAATGTGAAGTGTAGCGAACCTCACTGCTGGATTCTGCGAGCTGCTGACTGCGGATGCGTGAGGATTGGCCATTGAATGCGTCGGACCTCGGAAGCTTCCTGATATCAGCCTCCACTCCTGGGCCAGCTGCACTCGCCTCCAGCTTGGTAGGTCCTGAATCTCAGGTCGAGCCAGAGCTCACCCCGACCGATGGACTACTTTGAAGGAAGAGGGAGAGGGTAGCCCCCTGCATTTTGGCTCCCCGCCTTCACCCACGGCGTGGAGATCCTGATGTCAGCGCGGAAGAGTGAAGATGGAGTAGGTGCCATGACTGGGCTGCCCAGTTCGCCGACTTCCACGACGAGATGCAGGGCGGCCTTGCATTCAACAGCTGCTGTCAATATTGTTGTGCAGGTGTGCCTGCACAGAAATATTGACAGCAGTCTCCCCTCAAGGACGCTTGCGTCCACAGCCCCGCCTCTTTCTCTTCTAGATTTTCAACTCCACATTAAAGAGCATGGAATCCACACCTGCTGCCTCCTTTATCATTTTTTAATGCATGAACAAGTTTTGAACTTCTTTCCTGTCGGGAGGGTTTTTACGGTGACTATGCTGGTTTTTCCCTTCCCCCTTATTAATTAAAGCTTCACCTATTACATACTCAGGGATGCAGTCATGGCCACGAACCTGGCCATGGCTGCTTTATCCCTCTTTGCCACGATGTACGCCTCCTTTCCTAAATTCCCTCTCATGTAGGCGTATGGGGCTTAGCCCTGAGACGCAACACAGTCCTGACCTACCCCCGGACAACACTTAACACTTAGTAATAGCGTAGTTAGTAATAAGAAAAAACGGGATAAGATTCGCCCTTTTTGTTAGAGGCAAAATTTACAAGTCATTTTAGGCACACCATACACATTATTGTACTATTTTTTTCTAGTTAGAAGAAAAAGGGAGCGGACTGTGCTGATATAAAACTAAAACTAAACAAAGAAATACCAGGTGTTTCCTCATTTTTTAGCAGTGCAAGGTAGTTGAACTACACTAACATTTGTAAA
This sequence comes from Clitarchus hookeri, assembly GCA_002778355.1. Taxonomy (NCBI): domain Eukaryota; kingdom Metazoa; phylum Arthropoda; class Insecta; order Phasmatodea; family Phasmatidae; genus Clitarchus; species Clitarchus hookeri. The sequence continues at coordinate 365,676 of NQII01000091.1, forward strand.
AAATGCAACACCAAGAAGGATACATTTGATTAAAATGAACTTTATACCACATATGAGATGTACGACAATACAAAATTGATTAGGATTACAGAACTGTACATGATCTCTGTCTTTGAATATTCAGTATGGCGTGAGGCCCCCAAGTGCTGCAATCAGAGCCCCTAAACGTCGTGGCGTGGCATCAAAGAGGACCTGGATATATTACTGGGGAATCTCCCTCTACGTGGTTTATATGCGAATCCACAAAGCATCAACATCGGTTGCTGGAGGACCGTGACGAACAAGTCGCTGACCAATCATATACCAGACATGTTCGATGGGTGACATGTCAGGCGAACGTGCAAGCCAGAGAAGCAGCGGTACCCGTCGGCCATTGAAGAAGGCTTGTACATTATTCGCCACATTTGGCCGGGTATTGTGCTACCGAAATATGGCATGTGAAGTTGCCTGAAAGAGGGGTAGTACCTCAGGCTCTAAAACCGCCCTGGTGTGCTTTAAGAGAATGCATCGTGACGTGGGCGACGCCAAACTATAATTCGTTCTTAACGCATGTAATAGTTTTCGTTATCATTCAACATTACTGTAAATAACGATACGTAAAGTTCCAAGTGAGTAGTTAATTCCCAAAGCGTCCCTTGTCCACAAATATGACAGTTTCCAATAATGTTCATGTTGGTTCCTTCCTAGCCTTTGCTATGGAATGACAAATGTTATACAGGTTCAAAACAGCGCGAAGGACTTTTAAACGCAGGTGTAACATTCATTCCATTAGCAAAGTAACCCTTGTCCACATTCATGAAATACGATTTCTGTCATTTTAAGGGAAATTCTTGGTTTCAGAAGGCTCTAGTTTCTACAGACAATGTTCTGACTAACAGTTATATCCATACCACCGTTCATATAGCCACATTAAGAAATACACTCCATATACATTTTTTGCTGTTTCCCGTCAATCAATGTACACGAACCCTTTGGAAATGGACTACTCAAGTATTTCGTGAAAGGTTTCGGCAGCAGGCCATCCCTACCTGCCCTCGTTTGTACTCGAGTCACTATTTTTTATTTAATGGGTTATTGATAACTTGGCAACTCATTTGCTTCTTGTTTATAATGCCACCGGAGTTACACAACGAGTCTTTAAAGAACTGCGGTTCAGTTATTATAGTGGAACAAATGAATAACGGTTTGAAGTTTCCTTCTGTCAGTGAATGAATATGAGAAACTTGCTGTTTCTGAAAAGATATGCATGCAGGCTACACTGTAAAAAAAAAAGAGTATTTTACATAAATGTGTGTGGCAGCAGTGTCTCCGCCGAAGTCAGTGTATTTTTACGAATACATACAGGATGATTCACAAGGAGTTACCGCCACTCACAGGACTTATTCCTTACATCAGTTGGAGCAAAATACGTCATACAAATGTGGGCCTATTCCCAATATCCACAAAGTAATTCGACAATCAGCATACCCACCCTGCAGTAAAAAGGAGTTTTCAACCCTGTTTCGGCATCAATGTGTGGTGTGGTATCCTACACTATCAGCTGATTGAGCAATTCGTTTTCCCGGGACGCTTGTCTGGTGTGGTGTATCTGCAAATTTTGCAAGAATAACTGCCGCTGTTACTTGAGGATATTCCGTTATCAGTGAGACGTCGTATGATCTTCCAGCATGATTGTGCACCTCCTCACATCCACCGTGCTGTGGTTGAGCACTTGAATGGATAGGACGAGGCGGTCTTCACCTCTGGCTTCCTCGATCGCCAGATCTCTCACCACTAGATTATTGCGTATGGGGATGGATGAAGGATATTGTTTACCGAAGGGCTGCACAAAAACGTGAGGAATTACTTGCGCGTATCATGCATGCCGCTACATAAATCAAAGACAGCCGTGTGCAGCTACGTAGAGCAACACGTACGGTTCATAAGCGTGCGGCCAAGTGTATGGAAGTAGACGGAAACATTTTTGAACATCTTTTGTAAGCTTGTTAGACNGTTCATAAGCGTGCGGCCAAGTGTATGGAAGTAGACGGAAACATTTTTGAACATCTTTTGTAAGCTTGTTAGACGGAGTTTTGATGATGAACTGTAAACAATACGGTTTGATAATACATCCCTGCATTTACTTCTGAAAGTGTTATTATTTTATTTGACAATTTGTCAACTTTTTCGTATTACTCTGTAAATATTGCGAATTGGGTCCACATTTGAATGACATATTTTGCTCCAAATTATGTAAGGAATAAGCCCTGTGAGTGGTGGTAACCCATGTAAATTTATTCTAAAAATAAGCAAACTAACATGTGGTACACCGTAGTACTATATTTACGTATAACAGTGTACAATTACAATTAGCCTACTCTGTACCAGAAAATGAACTGTAACATTTGTGTATTTTTTATCCATTGCAAGTAGATTTACACCGACATCGCAATTGTAATTTTACCAAAGTATATGTGTCTTTTTCACTTACACAAAAGTAAAATCACAGATTCACTGTAATTCTAAATACGCAGTTTATGTACATTTTTCACTATTTTATCAAGTAATTTTACCTTCAGTGATACATATTTTACAAATGCGTCATGTTAATTCATACACTACGTATGTGTAGTTATATAAATCGTAGTTAGGCCAATATGTAAACGGCAAGCATATCTCATCAGCGAAGTTAAGTTTCCGTTTTGAACACACGAATGGAGTTCGAAGTACTTCTATCCCCTTCATCTAGATTGCATGTTTTAAACAAATACTTGAAGTAGTTATCTTTGAATTCCTAGGAACATTAGTGTAAAATTAAAAATACTGTACACTTTTTAGCAAATTACACATAAAAATGTAAAATTACGGAAAAGTTGTTTGAGTCACTATATGCTCACGGATACTCCAGAATGTAATCCATGTTTAAACATACATGGTCATTGTAAAATTACGCAATGGAAGATGTATAACTGAACTGCCATTGAGAGTTTTTACGACCATGTAACAGTACAAATACACGATTTAATATTTTAGTACAAGGAGTGGGTGCGATTTTACACATACTTCAAAATGTGTAAATTAACTCGAAATTTATGTTTATTAAGCATTACATTCATTCATTTTCACCAAATACTTGTAGCACTATCTGAATTTTTAAAAACATTTGTGTAAAAGTGCACTCACGGGAGTTGATTTTCACAAATTACACAACAAAAATATAACATTACCAAAAATTTGTATGTGTAAATTTACTTTTGTTTTGTACAGTGTACAGTTTAGTATCCTTCGTGCAGAACTAAAGCTTTACTTCAGTTATTGACAGTTTGTCTTTGTGAGAAGACATTTTCATACGTGACTGACCAATCAGATTAAAGCTACTTTGATGCCGAACATCTGTAATTGGCGCACAGACACTTTAAGTGAGTAAAAATCAAAATCGTCCAGTGACAGCAGTGGATTTANCCGAACATCTGTAATTGGCGCACAGACACTTTAAGTGAGTAAAAATCAAAATCGTCCAGTGACAGCAGTGGATTTAAGATAGAGTATTTTTTAATGTTCCGAAATACAAATCCTCGTGAAGCGTTTTCGTGAAACACGGCTATTCCTAACTTCTGTTTGTTATTTGGCTACTGTCATAGTCTTTGTACTGGACTGTTCATGACTCGGNGCCGAACATCTGTAATTGGCGCACAGACACTTTAAGTGAGTAAAAATCAAAATCGTCCAGTGACAGCAGTGGATTTGAGATAGAGTATTTTTTAATGTTCCGAAATACAAATCCTCGTGAAGCGTTTTCGTGAAACACGGCTATTCCTAACTTCTGTTTGTTATTTGGCTACTGTCATAGTCTTTGTACTGGACTGTTCATGACTCCGCCACGCAATCGCTCACAGTTACACAGGGCGTGTCTACATATCTACCATCCAGTCATAACAGCACAAGTAAATGAAAAGTACCTAGTTAAAGTTGTCGCATGCAGGTTTAGGGATTAGGAAACGCCCGTTGGCTCACATCCATCCACCCCTCACACCACCCCCGCCTCGCGCACTTCGCTAGGCGCCTTCCAGACGGCACGTGGAACCAGGGCCGGTGGAAAATTTTCAGTACACGTGGAGCGGAAGCGTAGACCTTCCCCCTCCCCCCTTCACCACCGGACACCTCTCGCCCGCCGCGAGATCTGTGGAGTACAGGGAATTCACGAGATATCAACCAAATAATCGGGCGTATTTCACCTAACTCAGAAAATACGCACCACGGAAGGATCGCTGACGACAGTAGGTGTTACCCGTCCCCCCCGCCTGAAACTTCAGAAATCAGGACACGTGTGTTGGAAGGCTTTGTTCGGAGCTCTTCCACTTCACCCCCTCACCCCCTTCCCCCCCACAAGGCACCACGTGCCGACAATTAAGACTGAGGGCTTGCAAGCATAAAAACCCCTTTTCGAGAGTAGAGGGGAAACAGTTGATCATCACCGAGCCAAGGGAAGAGCCAAGGGAAGAAATCGCGAGAAGACGTGAGTACGAGTCCGAACAGCAGCCCAGGGAGAATCAGCACCGGCGGGCCGGCTTCCACGGCCTACCACTTCGCTGGAACTCATTCCCAGATGACAGCCTACCCACACTCACCGCTGAGTTAAGTATAGAATTCGTCGTCCAAAGAAGCCCCACTCAACCACGAATTCGCCCCGTGAATACGAGTAAACAAACTATGACAGTACCGCACCTCGAAAGTTTTGATGTTGTGTATTTGTGAATATATACGAGACAATATATTCGTACTTCAAAATACAACAGTGATAGTCTACCTCATTATAATGCCCGCAACCTCCAAGCACTTTTTAGTCGGTGCCTGGAGGACATTAACTCTGACCATATAAGCCACCATGTCTTCAACAGTGTACCAAAAGCGAGATGAGTTAATTTCGCACCCAACTGTGGGGCGTATTTCAAGTTAATTTACTACCCAACGTGAGGCCTAGATAAGCCTGCAGTAATATACCTCAAGTTCAATTAACCACCTATCATGAGGCCCAGTATAACAGGAATAAACTCACGCGAGCTGCGTCAAAGTATATTCCACCACTGAAGTAATTCATGGAGTCCTCCGGTCTCTAATGTGTTTGGGTATGGGCCACTATCATTTTCCTCTTCATAATAGATTTCTGCATAGGACATGTGCATAAAATGTGTAGTTCAAAGTTAATGTCTTCGTCTTACGGTCAACCAATCACACATGACTATACATTAACTAGGTATATGGTGAAGAAGTGATGTATTAAACTTACTAAAAAACGTAGGTAGTTTAGACGTATTGTTTCACTGTTAAAAATAAATAAAAATTAAAAAAGTAAACTTTCTTGCCAACGAAAATATGCAAAAATATAATAAAATTGTTCTTAGTCTCCTTTTTTACCAGCAATGCTGATGGTTCAAGGCCTTACGCACACGACACGAAATAAAATAACGCCATTTCACACCCATCTACATCTACATGGCGAGGATGTTTCCTGCACACACGTACACGAGGACCATAAACTGTGACGTAAAGAATGCATATTTTTAGTTTTATAAGTACATGTTTTCATAAGGGCCGAGTACGTTGGAGGGGGGGACCAGGAAGCTGTGTTTAAACCATTGTGGCAATTGCCTAATTTTTTTTTATAAGCCTTCGGAAAAAATTACGCTAGTAAATTTTGGAATGTTGCAAGCACAATTGACTTTTGTTTTTTCGTAAATTATTTACAACTCATGATTTTAAAAACCCTTGGCCTACATGAAAATGAGTGTTACATTCGCGCATAACCGCATGCACATACAACCAGTGGCGTCAGAAAGAGAGAGGCAAGGCGTGCGTTGCCTTTCCCCATCTCACTGAGGGGCGCCAAACACCTCAACATGTTTTAACTGTAGACTTTCATACTTTACGTGTATTCAAGAAAGTTGGTTGTATATCATTGAATAACGTTATACGATAATTTTCAATGCGGGTATGAAGTTTTTGTGTTAAATGTGGGGATAGAAAGCAACACGTATATTTAAATGTTGACGTATTGTTTTAAAAACTATATGTTGGGGAATGGATACTTTAGTTGCCAATTCTACACATGAACTTCATTCCCCTCCACCCACTCCACCCCGCAACCTAACCAATTTTTCGACGCCCCTGCATAAAATACACTGTGTGTGTGTGTGCGCGCGCGCGAGTGTGTGTGAGAGAGAGAGAGAGAGAGAGAGAGAAGAAAGGGCGGGGTGTGGTATGGTCACAGAAAGTTCGAGACTTATTTGCTCCTAGTGGCCGCGGTGGTGTAGTGGTCAGGCTACTTGCATCCCACTAAGGCGAACCGGGCTCGATTCCCGGTGGGGTCACCCCCGAATTGCCGCATGTGGGAATCGTGCCGGACGACGCCGCTGGTTGGCTGCTTTTCTTGGGCATCTCCCACTTCCCCTTCCATTGCATTCCGGCGCTTCTCCATACCCACCTCGATTCACCCTCATCTACTCTCAAGACCTCGTTGTTAAGAGCCGCCCATGCCTACTCTCCACTCCACTACTTGCTCCTCTCCTGGGAACAAGTACCTATAACCGATATTGACGGTGTACCGGGCGTTATGGGGAGGAAGACTTTCCAGAAGTTGATTCGCGAAGTAGGAAGCGAGCAAATGTACGGTGCCTCGCAGCCCAGGCACTCCACGCATGCACGGTCCGGCCGTGGACGCGGGCGCGTGAGTAAACTAGGAGACACGGCCGGGAAGACACCGACTCCCTGCTCGCTTATGGCNGAGGTCGTGGGCCAGATTATCCTCGCCGTGCCAGGTGCTGGCAAATGAGAGGCCCAGTGCTGCCAAACTTGTTTCCAGAGATTCTTCCTTTCGCAATGCTCAGGCCCACGATTTCGCAACCAGATCTCAGTTCCCCTCTTTCCGTTACATATAAATATATTCATTTAGCCGTTACAAAAAGGATTTTTTTTTTTTGTTTCGAACCGTACAAAAATATCAGTAGGTACAACGTACTGTCATATGTCAGAACCAATAATACCGCGTTTGTGTTCATGTTGTTTGCAGCAGCTGTTTATGAGACTGACGAATTATGTATCCTATACGTAACCGACTTACAGGTGAAACAAAGCATGGTGTTAGAAATAATTTATTGTATTTATTTAAAATATTTAATTTTGGAAAAAAAAAAATTTTTTTCTTTACATAATTTTAAAAATATACTAGCAAACTATGTTATTTACTTAATAAATTACTACTTCGCGAATATCAAGTAAATTTCTAGTGGCATGTAACTGGTTGAATTTAAGACGAGTACATTCACCATGAGCCACACTTTTTATGTACACGTTTTATGAGACTTCTCTTAAT
>NQII01000091.1:373195-401663 GCA_002778355.1 Clitarchus hookeri
ACGCCTCAAGGTCACGTCCATTCATAAGGAAGCATTGCGACGGTGCTGTGGCAAATAGCATAAACAAGCTTCGCGTGTGTTCTGATCATAGGGTTTTAATACAGCAATCTTTGCGAAAAATAAACTGCACCGTCGCTGCAGTTTAAACACTTATTTTACAGAAGAATTACTATCGTAACCAGAGGGCTATTCACAGTGATTTTTACTAACATGGGCACTTTTCTAAGACTACATCTTTGTTTCAATAAACAAATGTATAAACTGGCAACAAAATATCTACTTTAATTACTGTCCTGAAAAAAAAATTACATTGAAATATTCCATAGTTTTTTCTTTTTAATTGGAGTAGACACAACTGCTTACAATGAGAACCGCAAGACTTATAAGGAGGCCGCATAAGTACACGTTTTTCATCGTAAACCGGGTCTGTTGGCAGAGCCGTTATCTAATTCGTAAACTTTAACACTGCCCTAGGGACTGTTCAAAATGTTTATCAGTGAACACCTTCACACGAAGTTTACTGGGTGTCGTAAGGAAACAAATTTTTGTCTCGTCATAAGAACAATACTCACCAAAACATTTCGTATTTCTAACACTTGAGAATGTGGGACTAAAATGTTAACATCTTGTTAATGTTTAAGTGCTTGATTACAGTTTGTTTTAAGTATTATGTCACTTAACTTATGCATACCTGCTTTCCGGTAAGGTCTACGGTAAAGACTCAATACATCTAAGTATACAGAAGTGAAACAGCATGGCTGTTCCTTTTATGTGAGCGTGGCCATTCTATCATTGGCTGTGCGAGACTTTGGGAACGGGCCTTGTGTCTGATTGGGTACTGCGTGTTTCGAAACGTTCTCTATTGGCTGGACGACCGCCTAACTAGTATGTTAACCAGACGCTGGCCGGCCAACTGTGCTCCGACATGATGCTGGCCAATGCCGCAATATTGCTGGCGTGTGTGCACTGGAGTTCGTGGTACACATGGCTATTTAACTTATGTGTTCTTAAGTAGCCTATTCGGGGGTGAAGAGATAGCGTTTGCATGTGGAGAAAGGAAACACAATAGCCAGGAAAGGAAATTAAGATGTTCGTTCAAAATCGTTCATTTAAGTATAAAGTATAATTTCCTCTATTTTAATTATGAGCACGAACCGTTTCAATCGTTCAGTATATATTCGGATATTGAATTGCTCCAAAATGTCTGCTGATATTGGCACAATGCTGTTCAAGATACAGATTTCTAATATTTCCCATGCGAAAATGTTTAACCTAATTCTGTGCCAAGGGCGACTTTCACTGACGTGGATGCAACACTTCGCGGATTAATCTGCGAAAATCTGAACGCCATCGCCACGTCATAACCACTGCTTGAGCAAGGTAGTGCAAGATCACTCGGAATGAATCGTTCGTGTTTTCTGTCGAGACGAGAATCACCATTTTACTGATAAATCTTCAGATATACTTGACATCGGAAGATTATCTAATGCAAGAATTAAGCAATGATTTTCCTGGCATTTCAACATTCTCAGATATCCATGATGGCGCCACTTGCTCATGACAACTAAATACTGTAAGAGATTACGTAAAGACGGAAATATTTCCTATTGCAGTGCTTACTCACAGGCATAGAATATTCATCGGCAGCTCAAATAACAGCGGACGGGCATATTTTGAAGATGTTTCCTGAATTGTTATGTCTAGTCCTGTCTCATCACAGCCGTTAGTTTAATAGTACATAAGAGGCCCGCCTTGCTGGGATAGTTCCCCGCGTTTAAGGCCGAGAAACGAAGGAACTATATAAAGACGATAGAGCTATGGTCACCAAGTGCACCATCACCGCTACGCGCAGGTCTTTGANCGATAGAGCTATGGTCACCAAGTGCACCATCACCGCTACGCGCAGGTCTTTGAATTGGCGTGTACAGTGTTCTCGTAGTGCTGCGTGTACCTGTGGGACTTTAAGCAGCTTCCCTATGATTTTATTGCTGGAAAGCATGTAACGAAGTTCAGTGCATGCCCATCGAATATTTTTGTATGTATCTGACACATTATTTTGAGGACAGCGCTTTGAAAATGCAGATTTTTAGCTAAGTTGGAGTGCTCCAGAATGGCGTTTCTGATGTGCGCGATGTCTTACAAGTAACCGACAGGCATAGTCTGAAGTGTGTGTTCATTCTGTAGATCAGCAAGTTGTGCGCAAGTCTAATAGCTTCGTGACATAAACGTATATTTAAAACACGCTGCAGCAGAGTTCAAATTCTAGGCGGACCACACAACAATCTAAGTTATAGTCCATTCCCGGTTCCTACACACTTTTTGAATTACAAGTTTGAAAAATCACCCCATGTAAGACGTGTTTGGTTGTTTCCTGAATATGCCAGGCATCAGAATACTAGTGTTAACATAAAAGTACCTTACTTTCAGCGAAATTGAACTTTTATTTATTTTATATCTACAAATTATAATATTTCGTGTAAAATTAATATCAATAAAAATATAGAGAAAATATGTTTATTGGTAATGTCTAGTAATAAATAGTTATTTTGCAAAATACTATTACACTGGCTGCACGCGAATGTGGTGCGATGTTCCTATGTTGTAATTTTATAGACTTGGTTAAGGTTTGTTTTTGTACGAGACGTAGGAACATCCTGAAAGTATAACTCTAGTAGGGCTTCAGAAAAGTTGTACGTAACCGTGAATGGACTTTAACGAAAATTCTCGTGAATTTGTTAAACATGAGTAAGAGATCTATTTTCTATTTTATTTCGTACGGTTGTCGGTACAAACGTCAAATACGACGGGACTTTCACGACTCTAGCAGGCTTCGAACACTTTGTTGCTCAAACACTGTGACATGCCATAGGTTAGGCACTTGCAGTCACCGCTCCAACCTCCTCACCGCGCGCGTGCACGTCCACAGAGCACCGCCGAACACGCAAGGGACAGCCCTGAGCTGTTTTTTGTCGCCGCATCGCGGGGATAACCGCAGCGGCCAGCTATCATCAAGTACACAGTGTCAGACATCGTCTACATGTACATGCGTTGAGAAAAAATGTCTGTGTATATCTGATTCTTCAAAAGACGGCACCCATCTTACATGAACAATTTTCACATGTGGCTCTTGACGNAATGTCTGTGTATATCTGATTCTTCAAAAGACGGCACCCATCTTACATGAACAATTTTCACATGTGGCTCTTGACGTGAAGGACTTACGAAGTTGCTTCCCAGATCACCTAATACGACGATTTTGGAATTAAATATTTTATTTCAGATGGAGGAGGAAAAACGGGTCTGCAAGCTTCCTTTGCAAACAACACTCGAAGAGTTTAAGAAGCGGGTCAAAGAGGTCCACAAAATTCATCGCATTCGAGAGCGCTTAAGACTTAAGACGTAATTTTATAGAGCAGAACCTAATCACTAAGCTGATACTATCCTAGATAACTATGGCAGTGCTTTTTATCAATAATTAAAAAACTAATAGCAATATATTTCAAGACAGTTAGATCAACTCGTCGACTGCGGGGTCGTTCAAGTGGAGTGAAGAGATTTGGGCAACTCTTAAAATAGATGTCTTGAGAGCCGATGAGGGTGAAACAAGGTGAGTATGGTGTAGCGCGGGAATGCAAGCCCGGGGGCAAAAGGGAGATCCCCGAGGAGACCCGCCGACCGGCGACATCGCTTGGCATGATTCCCAAAATCCGGGAGCTACCCCGCCAGGAATCGAAACCGGTTCGCCTTGGTGGGAGGCGAGTAATCTAACAACTACACTATTGTGATCCCCGGGGTTGTTCTAGACGAAGCAAATAAGCAAGAGACACCGGAACGGAAAAGGAATCGGTCATGGTATGTATTCAAGGAATCGTCCCAGCATCCGCTTAGAGAGATTTTGGGAAAAGGTCAAAATCCAATTCAGAATAGCTAGATCGGGAATAGGACCCTGGTCCTTTCGACTGCGAGTCCATAATGTTAAACTTCGTCACCTCACTCGGTCGACATATTTCAAGTTACGTAGTTTCAAATCTAACATTAAAAAAGTGATAACATTTTGCTAGCCTTCAAGTCTGCTCCGACCTCTACTTTTACCCCATCATTGTCGCCCGTGATCAAATTTACAGTAATGGGACCACCGGGTTGAAAATGTTTGGAAGACTTGCCTTTCACCACGGGGAAACGAGTTCTATTCCAAGCATTGGCGCATGTAAGAAACACGGTGGACGCGTCCCAGGGAATGTAGGGTGGACACATTGAACATCTGATGTACTGTAAGTTTTGAAATTTTAATTTTCATTCTAAATAAAAAACACCCAGACTATCCTCAATTACGCATGGATCGATAAATACGTATATTTATTCAATTTTGGTTCTTATATCGGTGTGCATATGTGTGTGTGTGTGTGTGTGTGTGTGTGTGTGTGTGTGCATGTAAGTTTAACCGAGATGCTAGCTTTCCGAATCTAAACAATTTTGCTTTAACAAAAATGTTCAGGACTACTATTTTTCTTTTGCGTATTTACAATGCAATGTTTAGTGCCCTCAGGCACATTTCTTAGTACGTTTGTAAAAATAGCTATTGATTATAAGGTATGCGACTTAACTGAAGTTTTTTGCAATCACGTTGAAATAGTTTTTGGCACTACTCGAGTCCGTACATAAGTAGCTTGCCAACAGAATTTGAGATCCTGAATTCATAGGTCTTCCTATGAAATCCAGTACGGCGTCGGGGGATAAACAGGTAGAATAGTTGTTTCTAATATCACCGTTGGATTCGCCTTTAAATTACACTCATGTATACATGCACCACATTATATTAAGTATCTTAGTTTAAAAACTTAAAATATTAGTATATAAATTTTTATTTATAAATGTATTGGTTGCCAAAATCATATTCGAAAAAATTGACTATATTGCTTTGATCTAGGTAATGGGCTAAGCCTAGAGTATGAATTTTATGACTTTAACTTCGAGGGTTGGAAAATAGTGGCAATTTATGCTCATAAAAAAGGCTCAGGGCATAATTCATTTTTCATCTCGGATAGACTTGCCCTGGTCTGATACGTTCCATTTTCGACGTACGTAACTCCTGCAGTCGTTGAATGATGTCCAACTGTGCCTCTAAGTTCGTAGCTGTTTGATATAAGCATAATGCACTTAAAACACGTTACTACTGTTTAGCATTCGTGGCTCAGGCTCATTACATAATTATTTCTAAAAATCATAAAATCATAACTATGTCTACTAAAGTCATAATGGTAACTAACACATGCGAACAAATAAATAGTATATGGTCACATTAGTATTCGACTTGAAAACACCAGCCCAAAAATATATAACACTTAGTATATATTTACGTACACAATTCTATGCTTATAAAATTCCATATGGTTCTGGTCATTGCATCATAACCACGTTTTCTGACATAATATTCGAATTCTCTTTGAAAATACGAATCTGTAGATATGCTGCACGTTATACTAATTTAAATGTTAAATAAAGACATATATTTAAATACGTGACTTTTGTTTATAAAATTGAGCTTTTCATAATATATGATTGCAGCATCATATACTACAAATCTATATGGAAAATATACCGTAATTCGCTTTCGGAGAGGTTCGATGTTTGAATATGTCCGATATACACATCCCTGATTTTTAATCCTTTAAGAACTGCTCAATTGTAAAGTGTGAGTTTTAACATCTAGTGCATGGATTAAATTTGTTTGTGTGTGCATGCAGGTGTGTACGTTTTTCAATTGTCCTGATACAATGACGGATCCAATATGTTGGCTAGGCATCTGTGCCTCACCCGAGACCCATTCTAACATGTACCTCTCGAACTCATGCCTAAAGGAATATATTTATTTTCCATATACAGCCATCAGTCGCACAAGTTGTCATAACACTTTTAATTATTATTTTTATCTTAATAGTATTTCTCGTAAACATATGAGTATTCAACATCGTATTCGAGTTTTTTTTAAACATGCTGTGATATACATGTTCAGTGATGCAGAAACATTTAAAAACCCTTAATTCATAGGTATTACTATAAAATCCAACTTTTCATTGGATACCTGCATGCAATCGTTGGCTTTTATTTATTATTCCAATTCTTCTTTAAAATACGATTCCAAAGACATGTCACACAATATACTTTTGTCTATACATTTTAAAAATCAAATAATATTATAGTAAATTAAATACATAACTTTTAATTATTAAATTGTGCTTTGCATATTTAATGTTGAGATGTCATAATCGAATTATCCTTGAAAATATGGACCCGTAGGCATATCGCTCAGTACACTTATTTTAAAAGTCAAATAAAAATATTTTAATTTAAGAACACAACTTTATTTACTAAAATATGTTTGTACATAATCGATGGTTGTGGCATCATTTACTACAAATCCGTCTTGGAAATATGAATCCACAGACACATTGCTCGGCATTATATTTCCTGTACGTTTTAAAAGTGAAATAAAATATTGTACATTAAATACATAACATTTACTTATAAAATTATTTTTGTATATTTGATGGATTTTGCATCATAATTAAATTATAATTGAAAATACGAATCTATTTAAACATGATTATTTTTAAATATACATCATTTAGACCCCTACTTGCACCCATGTCGTGGTGGCTCTTTCGATAAGGGCGTCTGTCTACCAAACCAAGGTCTGACAGTTCTCTGCTCCTTATCTCTATAGCTTTTTATACTCTATTATACCTTATCACGTCGATAGACGCGAGTTTCTGCATACAGCACATGGACCATCGCCCTTAACCCCCAATCGACTCCAGAGCCACTGGCAGCCGATGATGGCACCAAGCGACACTACCGCTGCCCAGCATATATTGTGGGAACCAAGATGGCACCCTGGTGCGCAATGAAAGAAACTTCCAAGATGGCTACATATATTAGCAAAAGCTAGAAGACGATATGAGAACCAATATGGCTGCAGAAAAAACAATATAGTTACTTACAGACATACAAAATGGCGGCCAACAGTGGACGATATCTAATATGTTCGTGTGAATGAGAGAAATAGGCAAGATGTAATGATAGAGCAGGAGGTAAGAAGGTGGAATGACAGAGCAGGAAAATGGTAATTTCTAGAATCAAGATGGCAAGGTGGAATGACAGAGAATGAATTACCACAGCAGAATGCCAGAGCATGACCTGGAATATTCTTGAAACAAGATAGTTTCATGGAATGGCATTGGCATGAAGTACCACAGCTGAATGACACAGCATGAACTGGAATATTCTTGAAATAAGATGGTGGCATGGAATGACAGAGCATGAAATACAGAGAAAAATGACAAACCATAAAGTATCAAGGTGGAATGACAGAGCAGGAAAATGGATAATTTTAGAATTAAGATAGCGGGGTTGAATGATAGAGCCTGAGGTGTCATTTATGACGGCTGTGGACTGGCTCATAATATGGTAGCCACGGCGGTTTTCAAAATAACGGGTGGAGGTCAAGGTCAAAGGTCCAGGGCATATAATATGGCGGATGCAAGATGGCGGCTTGTCGTCCTTTGGTCCTGTCCTAGGACCAATGTGTGCTCACACCTACCACATCATACTACTTGTATCACATGTGGAATTTCACAATGCATGATTTACTGCTATCATCACAGCACTACTGAGTAGCTGGTGCGGTGCTCCACATAAGATTATACGGTATAAATTCATGGAGCCGCTGAAACCAAACGGTTGGCCATAATAAAATATGACCCGTATATTTTTTTCTCAGTTTTCACTTCTCTACGCAACTCCTGTGTTTGAATCCGCTATTTTTAACACTTTTTATATGTACGTCAAAATCGGTTACTTTACATTATAAGTTTCTGAGGTACTAGACTTGGTCCACGGAGAAAATTAGTTTGTAGGGAGGTCATTCTGCTAAATTGTTTTGAAATCACCACGAAATAATTTTATAGCAACTATAAAAGTTAAGTGGTGTAAACTTAATTATTATGTGTTCACCAAAAACAAATTTACAAAGTGGATACCAAAAAATATTTTGTGCTGTCATAGATTTCATTTTTTTTTTTCAGTGTATAAATGCCACAAACTTTTAAAAATTAGTTTCGTAGTAATAACGTCATTATTGCTGTAACGTTTTTGAGAATCTTATATTTTTTCATGTGCAGTACTTTCAGAATGTGCTGTTAACTGATGACTGGTAATGTGAAGGATGCCATTTATAAATACGTGTCTGCGAAGATCGTGGTCTGTCAGTTTTTGATCTTCGCAAATGAGATAAAATATATGCCGTATCCCACACGTGATTCAAATTTTTTTTTTATGTTTCTTTTCCTAATGACTTTGCCTGTATAGGAACTGGTCCCCCNCCCCCAGTTCCTGTTGGCACTCTCCTACCCCCCACAACCTGTCGTCACCATTAGCTAATGCAACCTCATATATGGCGAGAGCCTTTAATGGATGGCAAGTTTTCGGAATTTCCTGCTGCTAAAGCTGAAGCTGTCTGTCAGGAATAGTTTGTACTTTGTACAGTCGTTACACTTTTTGGATTTGCAAACAAAGGTGTAGAGGGTTATTTTTATATGATTCATAGTGCATATTATGTGTATAGTTAAAAAAAATTGTATATATATATTAAGAACAGCAGATTTTTTACTAACAGTGTCCCGTACCATGAAAGTACTGATTGGTACCGGAATGCCAAGAACACGCACATAAAATGAATGTGACAAATGACGACCGCATTGTGAATATATGATTTCGGTATGTATCAGTGGATGTTACCGTGTTATTCCTAGCCAGGGTGTGCGCGGAGGAACGCGGTGACTTGCGAGAATACGAAAACTGAGCATAAATGACCGTGTCTTGTGCATGTCATATATATCATTCGCGTAAGAGGATCCGTGAATTAAATAATAAGAAACAAGTGCCTTTAATTTTTTTTGGGGGGAAAACTTTCCGCGGAAATGATACAACGCTATAGCGCTGGCATGAGCCATTCTTACCGAAGACATTTTTCATCAAAAATTTAATTAAACAAGTGAATAAATACGGGTGAAAATTGTAACAAAACAGAAATATCTGACTGCAGATCAGTGAAAATTGCTGTACTGGGAACAATTTAATACGCTTTAAAACTGACTCAGCGATTTTAAGTGGTGAAATTTTATTCACTAGAAAATGAAGAAATATGCTGCTACTCATAGACTAAAGATGAGGTAAACCGCTTACTCGTCTACTGCGCATGCACCAACATTGACCTACCCCTAAGTAACACAACTGTCAAAGTCACATAGTCAACAGTGACGAATGTGTTTGTTTATAATTTAATTTTTAAATGACAAGCAATATTATATCAATAACATACTTTAACCAATTTGAATGTAATCAAACTGTTTTACAAATTGGTTAGATGAAGTATAAAAACATCTCAAAACATTTGTTTACAAATCAGTTTTCTAACCTAACATCCAAACCATGCCGTTTTCGCAAGACGTGTTGGCAGAAAAGTAGTTCAAAGTTGGGGCACGCAGATTGGTTGTGCGCAGCCATTGAAATACCGGTATAATTCATCTTTAGTATATGCTGTTACCTACACTGGCTAGTCAGGGAATACTCTGGGGATTATTAGTGTTCACGATTAGGTACATAAAATGTATCCATTGAAATTACCAGCAGAAAATCAATGGTTCAAATTCAGTAGTATGGTATAAAGATATTTTTCGTCGATTTGAAGCAATTCCAAGTATTTCAAAGTATTGCAGTTACTTCCGCGAATCGGATTCACCCAGTAGGATGTTTTCCATAGTCAGTACAAGACAAATAAAAAAAATCCACTGACTGGTATCACTGACATAGCCTAACTCTTTTGCATAGTTGGCTTGCACGTCCTCCTAATGTGAAAAGGTTCCTGAGTTCAATTCTTAGATAATTCGCTTTTAGGTTTAAAATTAGCTGTAGTTGAAGTTAATTTTCCGAAAGAAAAAAAACGAGGCTTAAATAACAGTAGTCAAAAAATATTATTTATATTACTTATTCAATGTTGGAGCATAGAACTCTGTACACAAGGGCCACGGGAATTGTAAATTTTTTAAATTATTTTTGTAATAATAATTTTTTATAATTTTATTAATAAATTTTTAGTAATTTGTAATAACAAATTTTTATTTCATTTTTAAAATTAATTTTTATATACATTTTTATTTTTTGGTCTTTTTGGGTATTCGGTGTCAATGGTCACTGGGTCAAGGTCAAAGGTAAAGGTGTAGGTAATCTGGATCAAATATGGCCGCCGGCTGATTGGAATGACAGAGCACGAACAACTCCGACGCTCCGGTCCCAGGTCCTTATGTGCTAAAGTCCCCATAATCCCTCTACTTATATAATTGGCTTCTAATATTCAAAATAAAAGTATGTTTTGTCACACAAGACTATTGATAGAATTGTTGAAGTTTATACAGTTTCACTTATATCCGTACTTTCCAAAATTTCCAGATCTACTTATTCTGTGCAATGAAAAAGTGGATTTGACTATGAAATTGTCTTCGACATAGAAAGGGCTTAAAGTTGTTCAATGATTAAACGTTTCCTCTCAATCGGGGAAAAGGTAAAGTATTTTGGAGAAACACAATAAGTTTTGGATTGCAATTGTTCTATTAATTAGGAATTAGCAAAAAAACTTTTATACCATTCGTACTTACTATTAATTACTTCTCTGTTAAAAAATCTTATTAGAGAAATGTGATGGAATTACCAGAGACTATTGAGATCCTCATGGTTTTCTGTAATTGAATTAAAAACAAGGGTTATCATTATTGACTGTAGAAAAAGTTTGCATATACAAACGAAATTGTACGGTAAGTGTAAGTGTACTCGTTCGCTAATTTGTCTTGTGATATTCGAGAAAAAAGTCTACAATCTCAATGGTTGAAACTAAACGGAAGTTTTTTAATAGTTGTTTCAGGTGGTGTATGGTTGTTGGAGTAGCCATTCTGCTCTGTATATCTGAATATTCTAGGGCTTGAGAGTTTTAGCTGAAGAGAGTTTATTAAGATGTTAAAGAAGGCAGCGTTTTGGAAGGGTGTCGTAGAAGTGCGACTAATTGCAGCGTACTCAAGTATCTGACTGGGGTGAAAATAAATTACAATTTAGCTGTTTCTAATGGGTTTTGGAAAGCGCCTTAATTAAAACATTACAGGAGGTGTGGGGTAAAGTTGGTAGTAATATAGTAGAAGAACGAACGCAACAGCTGAAAAGGGCTTTCAGTTTAGACCTACACTTCAATGGATATTCCAAAGATGTTTGCCGCAAAACGGTGTAAATGGCATCAGAAAAAGAATTAGTTAAAAACCATGATAATACATGGATGCGCTTGCCAGATTAACCCTAAACTCTACCTACATCACATTAGATAGTGCCCGTGCGTTAAAATTATGAACTGTTTCTCAATAGAAACTTCCCATGATTATTTGTTTCACGTCACCTTATTTTTTTGCTTTGTCTAGTTATCTGTATAGCAACTATGACGAAAATTATTACGGTGATTATTGTAAGGATGATAATGGCGATGGCTATGATAATAATGATGAATTTATGATACTGATGGTGGTTATGATAATGATGAGGATGGTAGTGGTAATGATGTTATGTTTATAATGATGGCGGTGATGATAACGATGATGGTGATTGTTAAGGTAATATTGATGTTAACGATTAAAGGGACTGTTCAGATAATGGTGATGATGACGAAGGTGATTGTTAAGATGATGGTGATAATAATGATGGTAATTGTTAAGATGATGGTGCTTAAAATAATTATGATGGTGATGAATACGATATTATAATGATGATAGAGATGGTTAAGGTAGTGGTGAGGATAGTGATGGTGATGGCGATAGTGAAGATGAAGGCGGTGATAATGATGGTAATTTATTGATGATGAAGATGACGAGAGTTGACAGCCCGAAGGCTTTTTGACACCCCGGGAAATGTTAGAGTGATGAAAACAGTGGCTCTCCCAAGGAGGGTTAGCATGATCATCTAGTGGTGGTTCGCCATTGCCTTCAATCGATATGGAAGTGAGCCGGAACCACCAATCTCTTGCAAAAAAATTGTAAGGATCGATTATAGGAATCGAACCCAACTCTCGTAAGGAAAAGGCTCCAGCTAACAAAAAAAAAAAAAAATCTTTGAGCAATTGAGTTACATTTATTTTGCACATGTTTAATGTACTTCAGAAGAAGAGTAATCTCCTATAAGGCCACTGTACTGCTCCAGTGATAAATAGAAAGTAATACTTTATTTAACATCATATGCCTCATTACAAATTAACATTTGGGCTATTGCGATGCCAGGGGATAAAATATTTTTGTGGAAATCCTAGTCACGGCAAAAACTTTGGAAACCTTCGTGTATAATATATAAATGTGCCGTGATGTTATGAATATTGCGTTTTTTTTATTATTTACACTGCATAAAAGTTAAGGAAAATTCTCTAAATTATAATGGAAGGAAATTTCACGACTCTGACAAGTACATAAAAAAAAAATATATATAGATTTTTGGCGAATACAAAATTATTTCGTGGTTTGCAAAATACACAAAAAAAATATTAAATAATAGGCTTACGTGATATTTCTTAACTTCCAGTGTGAATTTTGCTGAACATAACTGCTATTACTCACTACAGTAAAAACAAAGAATTTTCGCCGTATGTTCGTGAATGCTTAATTACGTTTGCCAGGCGAGATTTCGTTTTACAGTGTATAGGAGGCCAGTTTCAGATAACCAGATTATTGAGAGAAAGTAACTATAAAGCAGTGCCTATCTATCACTCTTCGTTTTTTCTTGGGTACGCTCAAAATCAACTTTCGTTAGGCTAATTACAGCTAATCGCAGTTTACGAATGACCTTCCTGCCTCCACAACATTTAGTCAAGGCAACTATGGCACAGAGTACTTAGGAATACAGAGGTGAAACAGCCGCTTGTAACGTGAACTCCAGCCGCACACGCTAGCAAAATGTTGGAATGCCGTTCGCCAATGAGTACCTGGTAACCTACTTGTCAGATGGTAGCCCCGCCGATAGGGAACATTTTCGCAGCTTGCAGTGGCCAGTCAGACGAAAGGCCCGTCCCCAGAGCCTTGCGCAGCCAATCAGAAAATGGATACGCCCACATCTGTNCAGTGGCCAGTCAGACGAAAGGCCCGTCCCCAGAGCCTTGCGCAGCCAATCAGAAAATGGATACGCCCACATCTGTATTCTACAGTAGTCTGTAATACAACAGTAAACATGCTTGTTTTAACTTTCCCGTTACCAAGCGTGTTTGGTCGCACGGGAGCGTGTGTGACTTGCATTCGAGAGGTATTTGGTTCGGCTGCACTGAGAATCAGTGGTAAACCGCAATAATATGGAAATAAAGATCATTATTGAAAACTTTCCTAAAAGAGAAAAAGTTTCTTTGCCCCAGAGCAAAATAAAAATAATTTTCCGAATGACTGGAAGTGTATTAACGGTGTAGTTTTGTTTGGCAATCTCAACTTTCATTTTCAGATTATGAGTCTGCAATTCATGCATTAGTGCTTTCACAGTATGAAAAAAATATTGAAAATTCGTATTTTAATTCACCGTCGTGTTGTTTAAAATACTGAGCACATTATTTAAGGAATCAATAATTTTTTATGCGGGAGAAAAGGCAATAAATTATAATAATATATTTTTATTGGCCATTAAAAGTATGCAAAAAGACATTTGTTATTTATATAGGAAAATGTTTTANATTATAATAATATATTTTTATTGGCCATTAAAAGTATGCAAAAAGACATTTGTTATTTATATAGGAAAATGTTTTAGACTATTTTTGGAAGTGATAGTTCTGTTTTACACGCCCTGAGTTAAGAGGGGATGCGGCGAAATTGAAGCAAATGGGTATTCCACAAGGAATACCAAAGATTTCTTTTTATTATAGTAAGTTTTAAGGACGCCGTTTTCTCAGAGCCCCAAACCGCGCTGCAGAGCCGGAGTCGTATAGCAGTTATTTTATATAATTCACTATGTTTTTAGCAGCGTCTGCTTACGAATAGCATTTAAAACATTTTTACGTCCGAATGGTAGTTTCCATTTTATATTTTTGTCTCTAATGCGTATTTAAAAAAATTAAAAAGGGATAATGCCAGTGTTTCACAATAATTGCTATGTTTGTATGAAACTTTCGGTATAGGCTACTTAACATAGAATAGGAACAATAATGTACACTTTTGTCTTCATTATTACACCATAAAATGAGAGGGTCTTCAATCAAAATTTTATGAGGCTAGCCGACAAGAAAATATTGCACGCCAATACATTGCCTTGCGCGTAAAAGCGACCGGGCATTCGATCCGCGCACCTAAATCGTCCTTAGCGCNTCACTATGTTTTTAGCAGCGTCTGCTTACGAATAGCATTTAAAACATTTTTACGTCCGAATGGTAGTTTCCATTTGATATTTTTGTCTCTAATGCGTATTTAAAAAAATTAAAAAGGGATAATGCTAGTGTTTTACAATAATTGCTATGTTTGTATGAAACTTTCGGTATAGGCTACTTAACATAGAATAGGAACAATAATGTACACTTTTGTCTTCATTATTACACCATAAAATGAGAGGGTCTTCAATCAAAATTTTATGAGGCGAGCCGACAAGAAAAGATTGCACGCCAATACATTGCCTTGCGCGTAAAAGCGACCGGGCATTCGATCCGCGCACCTAAATCGTCCTTAGCGCTCACACGCTTCTAGGTTTCGAGCACGCAGAATACATCTAGCCTTAAGGGTTAGATGTGCAATTCACGTTGGTTTATAATTTTTTTTTTTACAAAGTTCGTAATCAAACTTTGTGACCAGGCATCAAAACTCATAGCTTGACATGGCATAGAGGACAACTCAACGGATTTTTTTTAAGTTTGTATGGTTTTAGCTATATCCATATTTTCACATGTGCAACAGAAATTATTGAATAATGAAGGAACCTTTGATTACGAACACAGATGTTGAAGGAGAAACAGAAGAAATAGAAGTTGGATTTGGATATACAGTAGCTTATTAGGGTTTGACTCCATCCGGATTATCGCCTTATACGGATTTTCGAATCACATAGCTAACTTGATGTAACACTAAGTAAACTCAATAAAATAAATGTTATACGTATGTACCTGTTAATATGTTCCCTGTGACTTGTCGAACTTTGTTTTTAAACATTCAGTCTGGAAACTAAGTTATGGATAAATATACGTGAACCCAGGGTGACAGGGATACCTCCCCCTTAAGTAGCGAGATATATTTTTCCCCCGTTGTCAAAAACTCGCGCAGTCCCTGGCACCTCGAGGCACGAGCCGCCCTCGCCCGCGGCGAAACTAATTATAATGGTTGCCGCCTGCGTGGCTGATGTCTTCTTGCAGGAGTTTAATTAGTTTGTCGGCGGGAGCGTGAGGCTGCGGCTTATCTGCAGGTGCCATCTGTAACCCGGTGCAAGCGACGACGCGACGACTTAGCGGCCCCAGCCGGGCGTTCGTACGTCAGGCCGCGCGTCTGTCGGCGCCGCACGGCCCGCAGGATACGTCCAATTGCAGCGCTTCGAAGGACGTCGAGCAAACTTCCTTTGCGATGTAGGTCAGGCGGGGCGGTTTCCACACGAGCTGTGACTCTTTCGTGGCTGCTTGCCCTAGAGGCCCTTTACACCATCAAATTTTTTCTTCAAATTACCTTCAATTTTTATTGAACTCAATTCATTGACTGCTATTTGACGTGATAGAAACGTCATAATCGCGACCATTTTCTCTTTAAATTTCTTAAATGTCTTGTTTTCTTTCAAGATTTTCGTTTCGAACATGTTTTTATTTTCTTGAATCCAAAATTTCATTCTATTCATCGCATCTTTTCTGACAGTATTAATGGAAGAAATTTCATAATAATAAAGTTGTGTTTTACAAAATAAGGATGCATATTTAAAAAAAATAATATGTAATAAAATGAAAATAATATAGTTGGGGTTTAAACAATCATTATTGTGTCATGCATGATTCGTAGATACTTCTAAAAATTTACTTTTATTATTATTTTACTGGTTTCATAAAAAAGTTTGGAACGAAGTTTTATGTCGAGACTTGAAAGCTTATTGAATGCAATTCATTGAAAAGCAAATGAAGTCATTTTTAGTTCAATAAATATTTGATAGTTCGAAATGAACTTAACNTATGTCGAGACTTGAAAGCTTATTGAATGCAATTCATTGAAAAGCAAATGAAGTCATTTTTAGTTCAATAAATATTTGATAGTTCGAAATGAACTTAACGGTTAGGGAGTTTGAAAAAATATCGATAATTCGAAATGACGATGTTATATTAACGATAAACCGATATAAATCAAGCTATCGGAAATAAATATTCAAAAAATGTTATATAATAANCCAAAATTTCATTCTATTCATCGCATCTTTTCTGACAGTATTAATGGAAGAAATTTCATAATAATAAAGTTGTGTGCGCACATTGGACGTTTTTACAAAATAAGGATGCATATTTAAAAAAAATAATATGTAATAAAATGAAAATAATATAGTTGGGGTTTCAACAATCATTATTGTGTCATGCATGATTCGTAGATACTTCTAAAAATTTACTTTTATTATTATTTTACTGGTTTCATAAAAAAGTTTGGAACGAAGTTTCATGTCGAGACTTGAAAGCTTATTGAATGCAATTCATTGAAAAGCAAATGAAGTTATTTTTAGTTCAATAAATTGAATTCAAGTAATTGAATTCAATAAATATTTGATAGTTCGAAATAAACTTAACGGTTAGGGAGTTTGAAAAAATATCGATAATTCGAAACGACGATGTTATATTAACGATAAACCGATATAAATCAAGCTATCGGAAATAAATATTCAAAAAATGTTATATAATAAGCTCTGTTTTGAATACAAAAAATTGATTGAAAAATTACAATGTATACTTTGGCAACACCCACCAAAAAAGGCACCCCACCCCATCTTCCTGCAATGCCTCGTGTCCTCAATATGTAATATTCTAAGCTATTTTACATTTGTCAAGTCCTATAGTACGAAAATATTGGATTTAGATGTACCGAAAATCGACATTTTTCTTTCGATACTGTACATTGTTTCGTAAAACTATGCTTTCATAAATAACCAATATAAATAATATCGATTTTTTTATATCAACATTCCTACTCCCGGTAAAAAAAAAATCGGGGTGTATCGGAAACACGGCCATGCACTGTAAAAGAAATATGTGTAATTTTACAGAAATGTATGCGGCAGCAGTGTCTCCGCCAAAGTCGATGTATTTTTACACCTACATTTGTCAATGTTTTTTTACTCTAAATTCGAGTAAGTTCATCATTATAATTAGGAAAATAACACGTACACTGTACTAATAATTTTAAATTTAGAATGGTGTAAAATTATTGTTGCTATGTAGCAGAAAGTAAACTGCAACATTAGACCAAAACCGTTAAATCGTTAGTTATGCCAGACTACAATGTAATGAAACGTAAAGCGTATAAAGACGAGACGAGACGACTGACTGATATGTACGCTGCACACAATGCACAGCAATATGAGACACGAAACGTAATAGAAAATAATAATAATCTGAGAGAGAAAATGTGTTTTGCATACCTCTGTGTATATAAGGATGACGTTGCGACAGCTGTAGCACGTTTAACGAATTTTCTGGGTATAATGCCAACCCTAGCTGCGCAGACACGATCGGCCAAATTGAGTACTAAATTGGTGTGCTTATTTAAAATAAGAATTACTGGCCTTTAAATCCTTGGTAACACAAAACAGTGTGAGAATTGAAAATTATATTCACCTTAGTGATGATTGAAGGCAGTCTGACGAGTTACTTTTGACCTGCCCCGTCCAGACTGTAAGTAGGAATACACACACACACTTGAGCTTACCAATCTGAAGTAACGTGTACCATTTGTACACCCATCAACACAACAGTCTGGTAGTAACAATACTTGGAGACAGAATAAACACATACGCGAACAGGAACACTAGGAGAAAACTTGCTGCTAATACGAAATAACGACAATGGGTGACTGTGTTTGAAAAAAAAATATCTGCAGGATTAATTAAGCTCTGACCAACTTGACTTTTCCCAAAAAAATAAAATAATTCATCCAGATGGCAAAACAAATTAGCAGATTATTTGTGGCTCAGAAAATATTAACCACATAGTTGAAATATTTATGCTTGGGGTTGTGAGTGAGTGGCCTTTGAAACACTAGTGCCTTCGTCATGGTTAAGAATTAAAATACTTGAAAATGTTCAGAAATCACGCCGAAATCATAATAAGTATTCCTTCAGAAATGATCAATTTAATTTGAATGTTTGTAATTAGTTAGCGCGCAGAGCAAGGACTCAGCTGTCAGAAAGTCGTATTAACAGTGTTAGGTGAAAAACTTTATTTGTAATTTCTTAGCTGAAATCAGTGGTCAAACGTAGAATTGAGATGGTCTTGAAGTTCCCGATGATCAGGTACACAGGCATTTCTCCGTATGCGCGGCAGCCCTAGGTGACTTCCTCCCTATATGTAAGCACACGGCTTACGGTGCTAGCATATAGTTCAATGTCACCTTAACGGACATCGCACCAGTTTTAGCTAAACTCTATGAAAGCTACGCGGAGGGGGCTATGGTCCACACGGTATAAGAAGGCCACTTTCTGACAGTCAGTGAGTGGCAGCTTGATGTATACGAAACGAACAAAGTNTGGTCCACACGGTATAAGAAGGCCACTTTCTGACAGTCAGTGAGTGGCAGCTTGATGTATACGAAACGAACAAAGTGCCATTTACAAAATCCTGTATCAGCTGATGCACGAACGAACAAAAGTTAAAATTACGTTNCGAAACGAACAAAGTGCCATTTACAAAATCCTGTATCAGCTGATGCACGAACGAACAAAAGTTAAAATTACGTTGACTTTTCTGAGTGCACTGCCGATGCACATCAGAAAAGCAGAAAATACGCGGATAAGAAAGAGTTCTTACATTTATTAATACANCTGCCGATGCACATCAGAAAAGCAGAAAATACGCGGATAAGAAAGAGTTCTTACATTTATTAATACATTTTATTTACAAGGTCACAAAACAATGGTTGTTAGTGTTAAAAACTAAACTTCGTGATAATGTAGTAATGTGTAGGTGTTCAAAATAAAATGTACAATAGAACGATACGACGTGGAAAAGTTTTCTGAAGTTGTGCTAACTTCAGAAAACTTTTTCACATAGTATCATTCCTCTCCAACCTCGCTTTCAACACGTCCTTGATATTAATTCCAAAAGCATACAGAAATATTGCATAATATTGTTGAATTATATATTTTTTTAATAATTTGACGAAACGACACGAATTTGAAATATATTTCGAGTCCGTAATATAAGAACAATCAATTAAAAAAAAAAAGAAAAGCTATCTGTTATCCAAAAACAGCGGCTCAAACTTCGCCGTGACGTGCCGTGCACGCTATCTGTCGGATATTTTGCGAGGTATTACCAGCCAGAAATGAACCGCTTTCCTGGGCGATATATATCGAATTTACAAACAGATGCCAATAGTCATATTTTTCCACGAGCTCTGCATAATTTTTAAAGTAACATATATTTAATGTACAACGATTTGGAGTACAAGTAATTTATATTAGGCCGATAATCGTTCGTCTACGTAAATTATACGCCATATTGTTCTCTCGAAACCCATCTCCTTGTTTCCGTAGAAAGAGAGACACGCGTGAATAGCTTTTAAGCAATTCTAAAGTTATTCCACGTCACATATTTCCAACTCGAATATATTAGCTATAACGTCCAAAGTGTGATAATAGATACAACAGACCGTCTCACAAATTTTAACCCANCCACGTCACATATTTCCAACTCGAATATATTAGCTATAACGTCCAAAGTGTGATAATAGACACAACAGACCGTCTCACAAATTTTAACCCAAATTAACTATCTCGGACAAATTAAAAAAGCGTTAGCAAATATTTAATTATTTGCAACATTTTATATTTTTACTTTTATAAACTACTTATTTTTTTAGACAGATGTCAGTCTTAAAATATCTTAAAATTTGTTTAGCATTACAGTACAATGGTAAGTGGATTAGCTGACAGCGTGTTGATAAAAAATACATCCCTGACTTGACGGACCAGCTGATGGCGGAAGGATACGTAGTCAGATGTAAACAGTGGCGCTACTTTCGCAGACCTGTCAGAAAGTGGCCATCTTATACAGTATGGACTATATATAACAGCATGTACTTCCAGGGGTGCAAACTCGGACTTCCCTTATAAAAATCTAAATTTAATACCTAGTGCACAGCTAACCCGGGCTATCTACCTGATGTCGCGTAACAAGATTTCTATCTTCTTCGTTGAAAACATAACTTAAGAATGCTCTTTAAAAAACTGGCCAATCACTAGGGTTACAATTTATATCCATTTGAACAGTCACTTAAAACTGCCCCAACGTTCAAAAATGCATAGATTCATAAGGCCTTGTAAGTACACGTACACAATGTAGAAATAGAAAGACATACAAATAAAAATACTGTTAAACCAAATTAATATTATGGACTGTATTTCAATACAAATAAATAAATCTTGCCACAAAANCAAATAAAAATACTGTTAAACCAAATTAATATTATGGACTGTATTTCAATACAAATAAATAAATCTTGCCACAAAATCAAAATAAATCATGTGAAAAATAATATTCAGTCTGTTAAACACAAAAATTACGTGTTAATTATTATCCATTATTATAGCTCAAAAAGCGTGTGTTACAAAAATTACGTGTTAATTATTATCCATTATTATAGCTCAAAAAGCGTGTGTTACAAAAATTACGTGTTAATTATTATCCATTATTATAGCTCAAAAAGCGTGTGTTACAACATTCGTGTATTTTTTTCCACGACAAGTTTATGTACGCCAATATCACAATTTTAATTTTACCATACGGTATTTATCTTTTTTTCTTACACGAAAGTAACATCCCAGATTCACTGTTATTGTAAATCCAATCATTCTGTACATTTGTCACTGTTATTTTACCGTCAGCTCATTTACAACTGGATCATGTTAATTCACATACTATGTATGTGCAGTTTCACAATTGTCAAGTTATTGTACTCCGTTCTGTAACTTGGTATTAAACAGGGTTATAAAAAATTATTTCCAAAATGTGGATAACAACTGACATCAGATATAGAAAAAGTAAATATATGCAAACAGCAAGCATATATCATTTACGGAAGTTATCCTTCATTTTTAAACACACAAATGGAGTTCGAAATAGTTCTTGTAGTTGTTTTTTAATTCCTAGAAACAATAGCATCAAATACAAATACTATACTCGTTTTAGTAAANACCTAGAAACAATAGCATCAAATACAAATACTATACTCGTTTTAGTAAATTACACATAAAAATGTAAAATGACCGAAAATTTGTATGTGTAAATATGCGCTCTTACAGATAATCCAGAATGTAAAACAAGTTTACACGTACACAGTTATTGTAAAATTACACAATATAAGATGTACAACTACACTGACGACAACGTTAAACTTAAAACAGAATATTTAAANGTTATTGTAAAATTACACAATATAAGATGTACAACTACACTGACGACAACGTTAAACTTAAAACAGAATATTTAAATTTTAGTACATATAGTGGGTGTGTGTTTTACACGTTCTTAGCAATGTGTATATTAACACCAACATTGTGTTTATTAAGACATACATTAATGGATTTTCACCATATCTGAATTCTTAAGAACATTTGAGTAAAACTACATGCATGTACTGCAGTTTTTACAAATTACACATAAAAATGTACAACTACCCAAAATTTGTATGTGTAATTTAACCTTCATTTTTTATGTACGGTGTGGATTTCACGTGAATACGTCTGCCTTAGAGCGTAATATTTTCTTTGGGTTATGGGAATTATATGAAAATAACGAAATGTATCCTTCGCTTTTATGGCCTGGAATCGACAGACCTAGGCAAGATCTTTCGTTTGGCACTAAAATCAGCACGCGATCACATCGGACCAGGGAGATACACTGCCCGGAAATTTTCACCCACGCCCAAAAAATTGATGCCAGCAGGCACGGGCTACCCTCGCCTGGTGCATGCCCAGTGTCGACTCAAGTTCACGCTCGCATCGTAGTCGTTTGTCCGATCGAACGAGATGACATTCGTTTCGATAGTGTTATTAGTCATGGAGTTGTAGAGTTGGAATGCCATATCCTGCAAACGTTTACAACGCTGTCTCCATCCCGGTACCTCATTTTCTGGCTTNAGTTGTAGAGTTGGAATGCCATATCCTGCAAACGTTTACAACGCTGTCTCCATCCCGGTACCTCATTTTCTGGCTTATTTTAAAGACGCCTATTCACGTCAAAAAGTAGTAGAGCTCTTTGCGTTCATATTACATCTAAACTGTTGTAGAAGGAATAACAGTAACTTACATAGTGGAGCCTATGAGAAGAGCCATTGCAATGGTGTTGCACAAGCAGCAGCCAGTCATAAGTTTCTACGTGTCAACAGCGACCAATAGCATTACAAACAGGATAGCTATGCCCTTATTGAAGCTGGTTTCTCACCACGCACATCACCCATCATAATTTTACCTGTTCTGCAGCTGCCGTAAATAAACTAGTGTGCTCCGGATATTGTGTTAAGGAGTTTATAAAAATTTTGCTTTTTCTTCCACCTTGCACAGGTTGATATAAGAGTAGTCTGGCGCTGGGGTGACATTTTAAATAGTGATTTTTATCTAAGTGACTTCTAAGCCAAATTATTTTCATATCATGACTTTAGGTCAAATTATTTGCTGTGCTTCGATTCAGTCGATAAACTAGTTGTTAGACAGGCAACTTAAGCCAAGTGACTATATCAAGTTATTATGTGATTCAAACTTAGTTAAATATTTNAGTTGTAGAGTTGGAATGCCATATCCTGCAAACGTTTACAACGCTGTCTCCATCCCGGTACCTCATTTTCTGGCTGATTTTAAAGACGCCTATTCACGTCAAAAAGTAGTAGAGCTCTTTGCGTTCATATTACATCTAAACTGTTGTAGAAGGAATAACAGTAACGTAACTTACATAGTGGAGCCTATGAGAAGAGCCATTGCAATGGTGTTGCACAAGCAGCAGCCATTNAGTAACGTAACTTACATAGTGGAGCCTATGAGAAGAGCCATTGCAATGGTGTTGCACAAGCAGCAGCCAGTCATAAGTTTCTACGTGTCAACAGCGACCAATAGCATTACAAACAGGATAGCTATGCCCTTATTGAAGCTGGTTTCTCACCACGCACATCACCCATCATAATTTTACCTGTTCTGCAGCTGCCGTAAATAAACTAGTGTGCTCCGGATATTGTGTTAAGGAGTTTATAAAAATTTTGCTTTTTCTTCCACCTTGCACAGGTTGATATAAGAGTAGTCTGACGCTGGGGTGACATTTTAAATAGTGATTTTTATTTAAGTGACTTCTAAGCCAAATTATATTCATATCATGACTTTAGGTCAAATTATTTGCTGTGCTTCGATTCAGTCGATATACTAGTTGTTAGACAGGCAACTTAAGCCAAGTGACTATATCAAGTTATTATGTGATTCAAACTTAGTTAAATATTTNACTAGTTGTTAGACAGGCAACTTAAGCCAAGTGACTATATCAAGTTATTATGTGATTCAAACTTAGTTAAATATTTTGTAGGCAAGGTGACTTGCGCCAGATTGCTTTTAAACTCTGTGCATTGTAATTTCAGACCGAATGAATTACCTACATACCACGGGACCATTAGACAATTACAATTTAAGACCATGTGACATTTACGAAACTACACTGTTAGGTCCAGCGAATTTAGTTAAACGTAAAGAAAATAAAGGCCACGTGATTCTATGAGCTGCATGTGTATAGTTTTAGGTGAAATTATTTTAGACCCAGTGACTGAGCTGCAATTTTAGACAAAATGTCTTCTAAGTAAAGTGAAGCGCTTTCATGAGCGGACTCAAATGTGTTGCCCAAGGAACCAATCTGCTGTTTCCGACTAGCCTGAATAACATATGAAGGACGTAGTAGTGGTGGAATGAGGGCAAGAGAGGAAGCGGACCGCCTAAACATTGCAGTAAAATTACGAAAAAAATTAATATATATATATATATATATAATTTTGGAACTCAAACGAGAACTTCAAAAGTGCGAGGCTAATCACTGGCTTAAACGTAGGTTTCTTATAAAAATTCTTAGCAATCATTATTTTGGAATTTCTCAATAAATGTGTTCCTCACTCATTCATGCAGTAATTATAGTTGCACAACAGTCTTAATTTTTTTTTTTACTCAGGGCAGATATTTGTNTTCCTCACTCATTCATGCAGTAATTATAGTTGCACAACAGTCTTAATTTTTTTTTTTACTCAGGGCAGATATTTGTTGATGGCAGCAATGTAGTTTTGGCCCTGACTCTTGGTTAACAATAATTTAAAAACATTTAACTCATTATTACATTTAAATGATGAGAAAATAAATTTATGCATTTTTGTGAAAGCACAAAAACCATCCCAATTTATGTTAATTGCACACGCTTCATTTCGCCTATTTTTCTTTTCACGCCTAACTATATAAAAAAAGTCAGAATTTACGTGGTTACGTTCCTCTTCATTACACAATACATAAAGCACATTTTTTTGTGCGATATATGCCATTAATTGCTTTAGTTTAAACCCCCTTCAGGCCCATTTTTAATTTATGGTTTCAGTTGCTGCAAATAATACATTTTTGATGTGTTCTATCCTTAAGTTAACACAGAGCTTGTTTCGTTATCTCGACAAATGAATCGTAGGCGTTGTGGCTGGTGTCAGTAAAATGACTCAACCATGGCCTGTATTGCGGAACAATCCCAGCATTCGCTTTGAGTGATTTCGGGAAACCAAAGAAAACTGAAATCAGTATTGCTGGACCAATAATCGAACCCGGATACTCCCGAATAAGAGTTCGAAGGTTTACCTTTGCGCAGCCTCACTAGGTAAAAATATTCTAATAACTGTTCAGTCCACCGGTCACTGAAAATGCGAATATTTTTAAGTCCTAAGACACAAGTCAGTAGTTAAGAGACATTCACCTCACCACACGTAAGGTGTGGAGGAGAGTGGAGAAATTTGGACGGCTCTTAACAGCGACGTCTTGAGAGCCGATGAGGGTGAAGTAAGCGTTTTTATATTTTTCTGTGCTCCTCAGAATCCGGGTACTCCTATACCAAAACTATGTGGTTAGTGTTTATACAAGTGAGTCGCGTAAAAATAAATGTTAACAAGTAATTGAAAAAAAAAGACGTAAAAAGAAAATGTTACGGAATCCTTTTAAGTCGGCTGAAACTCACAGTCTTTTGTATTCTTGAGTCACTTAATTTGTTTAAACGGCTGCTACTTTGTTAAAAGTATTTCGCATTTTGAAATTGATTGTATTAAAATTTGATAACTTTGTTGTTATCTGATTACTTCCTATTCACTGTCTTCCAGGGTATGTAAAAATAGCTGTGATCTTGTCATGAAAGTAATACGGAATATCACTGTTTGAAGTCTACTCTGCCATCGAACGAGAGCATGTAGGCCTAATTTTCAAGATTCTTATCAATCATAAACCGGACGTGAAACTAACTAGAGATTAAAGACGTAGGCTAATTTACAGAGTGATATTAAACACTAATCACAGCGATATTAAACACTAATCGTTTTGAAGTAACTATGAAAAAGATGTGACATTTGTTCAGCAGAAATGTTCTGTTTTGTAGGTTTTTGCATGATTAGTACTGGAAGTAGGATTTTATTTTCCAGTTTAGGAATGCATGTGATAAGCACTCTCGCTGATCTAAAACAATGGTCTAAAACAACGATTGCATTTTTTAAACGCAAAAACACTATAAGCAGGTTTGTTACTTAATTAATACATATGTACAACAATTCTGTACGTGTGAGATACGCTCAGTCTCAAATAATCTATGCAACGTATGCAGATTTTGAAGAATTTTTCGTACCGCAATTCTAAGTCCCTTCTTGAAGAAGTCAAGTGCAAAAAATTTCAACCTCTAATGTTTAGATTCTCGGTTTTTATTCTTTTTCCTGCATCACAAAAACTTAAGAATTATGACCTTGAAAGTTAACTATGCAAAAGAATGTGTAACGAAAATACGTTTTACAGATTTATTTTGTGGTTTCTTCAAAATTACTTTGTTTTAAATTATGATAAAATAATGAACTGAAAGATTTCCAACATTTATAGAATGATGCACCAACAGCTTCAGCGGGAAATCTTTATCTGCACTGTTAGCTGCGTGGTCTCGTGCTAAAATCGCGCACGGCCCTCACAGCTCCGCGATATTCGATCCCAGGCTATCCTCCTGCACGGGCGCACCNATTTTGGAATTGATTGTATTAAAATTTGATAACTTTGTTGTTATCTGATTACTTCCTATTCACTGTCTTCCAGGGCATGTAAAAATAGCTGTGATCTTGTCATGAAAGTAATACGGAATATCACTGTTTGAAGTCTACTCTGCCATCGAACGNGTAAAAATAGCTGTGATCTTGTCATGAAAGTAATACGGAATATCACTGTTTGAAGTCTACTCTGCCATCGAACGAAAACATGTAGGCCTAATTTTCAAGATTCTTATCAATCATAAACCGGAAGTGAAACTAACTAGAGATTAAAGACGTAGGCTAATTTACAGAGTGATATTAAACACTAATCACAGCGCTATTAAACACTAATCGTTTGAAGTAACTATGAAAAAGATGTGACATTCGTTCAGCAGAATACGTTTTACAGATTTATTTTGTGGTTTCTTCAAAATTACTTTGTTTTAAATTATGATAAAATAATGAACTGAAAGATTTCCAACATTTATAGAATGATGCACCAACAGCTTGAGCGAGAAATCTTTATCTGCACTGTTTGCTGAGTGGCCTCGTGCTAAAATCGCGCACGGCCCTCACAGCTCCGCGATATTCGATCCCAGGCTATCCTCCTGCACGGGCGCACCGCCATAGCGTGGGGGACGCTTACGTATCAGTCATCCCCATCACGCCTGCCACGTGTGAAAGGACCTCACCACATCCAATTTCCCGCGAGCGATTGACGTCGGTGTTCGGCTGATTGACCTCGGGTCGTCGGCGGACGAGACTTCAATCTGCGAGCTACTTGCGAAAGGGATTGCTGTAACTGGTCAGTTCGCCGCTGCGACCGGGTTAAGACCGGGAGGTACTGGCGGATCTATCATCGTCTCTCGCCATTCTCTGAGAACCTTCGTGATGCACACAAAAATAACCCTAACTTTTATGAAGCTATGATAAGGAAGCTCTTAATATAACGACTGAGGAATGGTAGTCTAGCTTGATGCCGAAAAAAAACCACGAAATTTCGTGGTCTTTACATATATTTTTTATTTGGGTTTGTGATATTGTAGTGCTGTAGGCGGCCACGAGGCCCGACTTATCACTGCCGGCAGTGTCGAGGGCAGTTGCCGATGCGACCCGATACTGTGCCAGGCAGCTTCGTCATTGTTAATCATTGTGCCGGGGCACTCACAAGCCAAACAGGAGCTTGCGCAAAAAAAAAAAAAGAGGCAAAGCTGCAACACAGACAGGGGCGACAGATCACCGACCGTTCCGCATGGCTCGCCTCGTTTCCTGGTTCTTGCGTCACTCCCTCTTCCCCCTTCCAAATCCCTCGGGACTTGGACGACAGTCAAACCTCTCTGTCTATTCTTCCTCCCTTCCCAAAACATCAAAAGAAGGGGGAGGGGGCGATCGCTTCCCCTGACAATCCGAAATTTCGTATCGTTACCACAGAATTATATTTCCGTATGAGAAATTTACTCTTTTGCCTCGCTGGTGTTGCATAATGAAAACATGTAAACATGTAATTTTCACTTTAATAATTTTAATGTTGCGCCAGCAAAATAAAATTTTTAAGTTTGACAAATATATCTGTAAACCTATTTACATATTTTGTTTGAAAAATTAATTAGTGTAAGAAAAGCACACGCGTGACTTTGTCATAAAATAAGCTTAATCACTTCTAATTTTTTAACCTTAGAAATTAAACATTCTTTGGGGGGGGGGGGGAGAAACTACCAGATCCCCGCTTTACAGGTGGCCATTAGCAAGTCTCTAATTTTTAGAACATTCCAATTTTCGTCCTCCCCCCACCTTCCAGCGCCTTTCAAACAAAAAAATAATTCCCCTGCACTTACGATTGCCCCCTCTGAAAAATGGGTCAGCGTACGCCAGTGCAAAACACTGGGCTTGTACATCATCGGCCGCGCTTCACGATGATAATGTGCATC
>NQII01000091.1:402926-429116 GCA_002778355.1 Clitarchus hookeri
TCTATACACCAACTCATCGTCCTGTCTTACTCTTACTAGCAGGTTAAGAATAACAAATAACACACCTCCAAGAAAACAGGTTTTTGGAAATTACATTACTTTGGCCCCAATTTCTCAGTAAAATATTAGTCAAACACCTCAGTTATTTGAAAACAATGATGTAAGTTAGCTTGAATGCACCACATTGGCATACAAGTAACGTCACCTAAGTAAGAAATTCATTATATAAATTATATTGACTGATTGACAAGAATACAGTGTCTAAACGCGTTGTAAATCGGTATGAGAAACGCTTAATCTTTCAGCCACCGTGTCCGCAATCGTGGACACGTTGCATATGAATTATATTTATTTAGTCTATTCGCAGTTTCTTCATACTTTTTGAAACAAACCTTGGAAAAATCACCCACTAAATGACGTGTTTCGTTGTTTCCTACATATGTCATGATACGCAAGCGTGTTATACTTCTGTTTTCGTAAAAGTATCTCATTTTTGGTTACATTTAACTTTTACTTATGTTTGATCTATAAAGTATAATATTTCATTTTTATTAAATACGAGTTAAAACAAAGAGAAAATAGTTGCGTTGGTAATGTCTAGTAATTAATAGTTCTCATGCAAAATGTTATTAAACTAAGTGAGGCAGGAATGCGGTGCGTTGTCCCTTTGGCGTAATTTTCTAGGCATAGTTAGGCTTTGTTGGAGGAATAGCCTGAGAGTAGAACTTCAGTAGGGCTTCGGAAAAGTTGGAAGTAACCGTGAGTGGATCATAACATGCACTGTACACAGTCTTCCTTGTGGCTTATCTCATAAGTGGAATTTCCTACAACGCTTTGACATGAATGGTTAATGCCTATATCAAGCACGCAGCACGTTGTTCACTGGTTGCAAGTCAAGTGCTGAGCACAAGTATGGCGCATACAAACAAATACATGATCGCAACACTTGAACACAGAAATTAATGTGTGACCTAACGGGTTATTTAAGGCTAAGTAGCAGTATATTGTTATGTTATTAGTTGGGAATTTTTTTATTTCCTTGCTTTAGGTTGGCCANTATTTAAGGCTAAGTAGCAGTATATTGTTATGTTATTAGTTGGGAATTTTTTTATTTCCTTGCTTTAGGTTGGCCAGTTTCCCCCTGCCTCGTCCCTTTGACATCGCTTCTGCCGCGGGTCACAAGGTTCCTGGGCCGCGGTGGTGTAGTGCTCAAACTACTCGCCTCCCACCTAGGTAAACCGGGTTCGATTCCCGGCGGGGTCGCTCCCGGGATTTTAGCATGTGGAAATAGTGCCAGAAGATGCTGCTGGTCGGCGGGTTTTCTCGGGTATCTCCCGTTTCCCCGCCTTGCATTCCGGCGATGCTCCATGTCTCACTTCACCCTCATCAGCTCTCAAGATCTCGATGTTAAGAGTCTCCCAAAACTCTCTCCACTATTCCCCACTATCCACCCCACTTCTGGAAAGACGTGTGTTGTCTGTACTGGATCAGTGGCTGTCATTCTAGGAACGTCTGTTCCCCAGTGGACGTTTTTAAACATGAGAGGGGCGATCAAAATTTCAGGGGCTGGGAAAAGAGCTTTTCAGATTGTTATGTAATAGTAGTCCTTCACTTTGTGTCATTGATCTTACCTATAGGTGCTTACATTCTATCCGAGAATTTATTATAACTATGTTTTCCTAAGTTCACAAGACATCTTTCAGGTAGTATCGGTGTGTGACTCTTGACTTATTAATGCATACATACTACAGAGCGAAACTCTCAATAAGGAACTGTGATAGCGAGAACGATCCTCGGAGCTTTATGAAGATCGACTTTCGGGCGTTGTAATAACTCAAAAGTGTTGTGTGGACCACGACCGTAATAGGTCATGCAGAACTATGTAATTATTGTTATAAATCTAAATTATTTGATTCTCGTGAATAAATTCATTTTGGACTTGAAATATGTTAGCCTACGCCTTCAGGGAACATTAAATTTGTAAACTACTCTGCGCTTTATAATGAAAGCAATACAAAAAAATTGTCTGCGGCTCTTCTTTCGAGATTGGAATGAAAGTGAAACGAACGGGATCCATCGACACACGAAAGTTGCCACCTGCTGTGCGGCTACTTTGCTTTACACAAGCGTAAGCGATAAGTACGGCGTTCGCACGCGCATACAATGACAATGCCGTCTCTACGTGCGGTGCATTAACAACTAGGCAGCATTGCAAAAAGTAACCATCGAAATTCACGCTGTGAACAAGTAGTTATGTGGTATAAGAGAAAATGTAGTTCTACTGCGTACTTGCGGGTTTAATGTCTATTACGAGCGACGGCATACGAATTTCTGATGGATAAAATTCTCAAATTGCAATGTAGGACACTCGAACCCAGAGCCTTTCTCACCTGTGTTTTGCTGTACCATCTGCACAGCATATTATGAATATTTTTTAACTTAAGAGAAATGAATTGTTTTGCGACGAAGAAAATTAAATCAGAAGCGTTTGCATGGCTTTCTTTGCCTCTCTTTCCCGCGGATTCTGATATATTTTCAAAAAACTTCTGTTCTCATTCCGTAATTTCCCTTATATTTACCTAGATATTTCGAGACTCCTCAAAGTCAAGACAAAATTCAAATTTAACACTGTCAGAAAAAACTACTTTTTTCTGTTTCATTATCACTATTAAAGTGCACACATACTTGCTGAGCAACGCGGCTTTGTTAAGTTTTTTAATAACGGCATTAGTAAGAAACTTTTAAGAAACCCCAATTCTTTAATACTGTATATTTCGTGACATTTTGCCACCACTTGTTTCTCTTATCTGGTAATCAACGTACTTTAGCTTAGATGAATACTTATTTGGGATGACTTGCTTATTATCACCAAACGAAGACAGGGATTTCTTCCTTTGTAATTACGTCTTTTTTATTTTTTTATCCGAAATTATTGCATGTATTGAAACATAATTAACAATGTGCGTATTTCTTAATACTGAGTTGAACAACCAGTTCTTTTCAGGGACAAATTGTGGACAGTACATGAAATGTTAGTACTCGCACACAGCTACAAACGCCTCTTGTAAATGCAGCGGCTACCTATCAGTAATCACCGCACGGATGAAAACTGAATAACGTTCTGCGACCACTTACAAGTAAGCTGCGTGGTACCCATTACACACATGTGACGTCAGCTGCAGATCTACGTTTTAATGGCTGATATGATTTGAGAGATTTGGAAGGTTTTTAGAGCTGGTGAGGGTGAAATGAGGTAAGAATTCAAAGGCGGGAGAAATGGGAGATCCCTAAGAAAACCCGCCGACCAGCGGCATCGTCCGGCACGATTCCCACTTGCAAAAATCCGGGCGTGACCCGGCCGGGGATTGAACTCGGTTCGCCTTTGCGGGAGGCGATCAAGCTAACCGCCCAGCCACCACGGCCCCTTTAATGGCTGACGATAAATGACAAAACATCCAGCTACAGGAGTGAGTGAACACCAGTATAAGCTACAACAGTTCAGCATCCGCTACTGTTATATTTTGTTGCTTACTAACCCCTTAATGTTCGCATTACTGTTTAGTTCCAACTTTTGTAGAAGAACAAACTGTTAGTCTTACAAGTACTTATAAACCGCNTAATGTTCGCATTACTGTTTAGTTCCAACTTTTGTAGAAGAACAAACTGTTAGTCTTACAAGTACTTATAAACCGCTAACAGTGTGTTACACATCGGAACCTCTAAGAAGACCTAGTGTAGTTGTGTTGTACAAGCAGTGGCCAATTATTAAGTGTCGACCTGTCAGCAGCGGCCAATAGTGCTACCAGCAGGAACGTCATGTCCATACTGGAACTATTGAGTAAAGATCTTTACTCAATTCTGGAACTGGTTTCCGAACACGCACAACACCGATCATAATTTCACCTGTACTACAGCCGCAGTACATAAATCAGTATACTCGGGATAATGTGTTGAGGGGATACTGCCACCGCTGTATGGCGGATGGCTGATTTCTAGTGGAGTTAGGGGGGAATTTGCACATTACTAAACCAAAGCCTCCACCTGGAAACAATCCCTTATTCGGTATTTGAACCCAGGAGTTCTTTCACTGTAACTTGTCACTTCAATGAACGACCTGGAAGTCGGCGAGAAATAATGAAAACCAAGCATAAATTCATCACAAAACGCAGTGTTTCTAGCTTACCATGAAAAATAAACCTGCCTTTAACAATTTCCAAGAACGAAAAGTTGTATTTCTTAGATATAGAAAATTAGGGTTTTGACAAAATAAAATTATCATCATTTTTTTTTTACCAGCATTAGAAGCGGATTAATGTAATGTGACGGGTTACCCGAAAGTCACTGTTTTGNTATCATCATTTTTTTTTTACCAGCATTAGAAGCGGATTAATGTAATGTGACGGGTTACCCGAAAGTCACTGTTTTGTAGTTTGTATTTTTAGTTTCACGAAATTATTTCTGAGGGGAAAAAAAAAAATATATATATATATATATATGTAAATAAACACACACACAAGACACATACACACTGGTATTTAGTAGTTCAACATACAACTGAATATCAGACTGCTAAATAAAATTACTTAGCCTAATATGAAATAAATATCGAATATTATGAGAGGCTATGCTCTAAGAAAGGGACCCGATTAATTAGCTGCATTATGTTAATTCCAAAAATATTTTTTAATAAGTGATTTGCGCCAAAAAGCGACTGACGTATTTTTATTTTAGCTTCTTCCTGTATTTACGATAACCGCACGTCTCTTCTGGTGTTAGTTTAATTTTATGTATCTGTAATTGCTTTGCCATACCAGAGCTCGACACTGCGACTGCCTTACATTCAAGTTAAACATTAAACCATTATTAATTTGGCATGTCCTAGAGTTTTGAACACGTGGTAAAATATTAAGTAGCCGTTATTCCGTGTAACCACGTCGAATATGAGCTATTGTCGAGCATGCTCACAGTGCTCGTTTGTAGAAAACTAAGTGAACACTGTGCCCGTAGCGGATAACCAATCTGAATTTGCGAAAGACTCCATTATAAAAGCATTTCGATATTTCCCAATCTGTGCGCAACCATATTAGAACAGGGCAAACATTTTAATTTGCTATCACTTGCACCTGTAATTAAAACAGAACATCAATGGACGCAATCGACGATTTATTAACTAACAAATACCGCAAGGAACTATTTTTCTGCCGCATTCGTATTGTGAAGCAGTTAGCCAGCCAATGTCTTCGATTTTGTCACGGGCAATGTTTATCACTGCTTTCAATGTGAAAGGGATGAAGTATAGTCTAAGAGTCGAGAGAGCGAGAGTGCCAGAGGGTTTGTCCTATGTAGATAGTATTCCCTACTGCTCCATAAAATACCGTAAAAACCTCTCGATAGAGAGCTGTAGTCGCCTTGAGTGTGACACGTTTTGAGTTGCCAGACCGAATGCGGCATATTTGGGACGGAGGGTTGAACAGGGTAGTCTGTTTCTCAGCATACATGTACGTCTACCACCGACAAACTAAGGAAAATTTCTACATCATATTTTCTCTCACTCCGCACTAATTCCACGATTCCTCTGGTACCTATATATGTTGTTATTAACACTTTGCGTTGTTTTGCGAGTATGATTACATATATGACTACAGGTAGCATTTCTTGTTTTAATACACATTAGAGTATGAATTTACATACTAGCAACATATTTACATTCCTAACAATTCTAGGGCTCCATTTCGATGGCGTATGAATAAAGTGATCACGATCATAGCTGTGTTTATTGTACTTCTGGCAGAAGGATACAAAGCGAAAAGTAAAAGTAGATCCTGAGCAGGGTTTTCAAAAGCATTAATATAATTGCGAAACAACCTGTAGTTAGAAGTCATCAGTTGGCACGTGACCGGCTTGTACACGTTGCGTCAAAACACGACGTCGAAGCTGCTGGGTCGATAAGAAATAGTGAACAGAGAATGGAAACGGGATTGTGTTTCTGATATTTCGTGGGGTTTCACTTGAGTGTGTCGAGCTGTAGACGTGATGACTGCAGTTCGGGAGGGAGGGCAGCCCCACGGCGACAGCGGCACGTCACACGCTCGTCGAAGAGCGATGTGCGAGAGAGACGCCCGAGTGTTGCGGTCTGCCGGGGTCACCTTGGAGGATCGCGTGACTCACCCGAACGTGTTACTCGACGTAACGTGAGTCGCGTTGCGCTGCGCCGCGCTTCTTATTTGTCCACGTGACCGCCGCCTCGCACCGCGCTGCAAATGTGCCTGCCGCCACTCTAGATATTAGAGGCCCATTCACACAATCGAATTTTTCTTCAAATTATCTTAAATTTGTATTGAATTCAATTCATTGAATACTATAAGACGCCATAGAAACGTCAACATCTTGCCCATTTTCTCTTTCAATTTCTTGAATATCTAGTTTTCCTTCAAGATTTTCGTTTAGAACATTTTTTTTTATATTTTCTTGAATCCAAAGTTTTAATTGCCTATCACAGCTTTTCTGACAGTATTACTGGAAGTAATCTCATAGTAATAGTCATAGTAATGCACAAATTTGAAGTTTTTACAAAATAACAAAGCATATTTTTTTTAAATAAAATGTAAAAATGTGTCGTGCATAAATCGTAGAAAATTAAAAAAAAAAAAAAAAATCCTTTTGGCATTTTTAAAACTAGTTTCATTAAAAAGTTTGTCATTAAATTTTCATGTTGACACTTGAAGCTATATGAATGCAATTCTTTGAAAGGAAAATTAAGTATTTAGTTTGTTCATTAAATTGAATTCAAGTAATTGAATTAAATAAATTTTTGATGGTGTGAAATGGCCTTAACACACGTTGTGTACAGATTCATCAGCTAACAGGGTCAAAGGAGGNGGGGGGGGGGGGGTTGGTTGGAGGTTGTAATCCCCTCCCGTTTGACCATTAGGTTCTCAACACTTTGTATTAAAACTATGAAAGGCTGTTCACTGTAAAGTCAGCACTTTTGAAATAAACCACTGAATAATGTTAGTGTCCCTTCCTACATACAGTATGTTTTGACGACCACACTGACTGGCGTGCGCCCAGTTGGTTGGTAACGACGGAGAGAAAGTAGTTCCATGTATTAACGTTGAATCAAAAATATTATGCAAACATATGTGAATACTGAAATATTTAGTTTTGCATTTTAAGTTTTTAATCGCATACAAGATCAAGAATGAGCGAATTTGTAAAATATGTACTTTTCTAATAATTTCACAATTTCATTTGACTGACATACGAATAACGTAATAAGGCCAGTGGCAATGTTAATTTTACATACAGAATGGCGGAATAATACACAAAGTAAGGCTTTCGAAAGTGCTCAGTTTACCTAGAACAGCCTATAATAATACTATCTTTGCGAGAAAAAAAATTAATTACTGTTCATTACAGTGCATTT
This sequence comes from Clitarchus hookeri, assembly GCA_002778355.1. Taxonomy (NCBI): domain Eukaryota; kingdom Metazoa; phylum Arthropoda; class Insecta; order Phasmatodea; family Phasmatidae; genus Clitarchus; species Clitarchus hookeri. The sequence goes on from NQII01000091.1 coordinate 410,353, forward strand.
TTGTACTGTGAGGTACCTTTCTCCTAGAATGTGTCCTAATTGTCCTCCCTCTTTCAGTCAACGTAACACCTCCCCCCCCCCTTCCTTTTCCTCACTACCTTGAGAGCGCCACCCGCTCAAAAAAAAACGCTCGCCTCCAAAATCTGAGAAATTTCTGGCTACGCCATTTCCAGCTTAGGGCCGGAGTGTTCACAATAAAAAGAACATATGCACAGAGCCTAGGACATATCAGTAAGACATTCGCAGTCATTCACATTTGAATACTTAACGTGATATTTGCAGCCAATGCAATTTCGCGACGAATCTCACGCCAGGTGACAGTGTTGTTTAATAACATTTTTATGTTTTGGATGTCTACATGCACACAAATGGATTTTAGTAACAGGTCTTAGTATAGTGCTGAAAATTGACAGCGATTTAAGTCAGCATTTGTGCTTTTCTTTAAAATCTTTTTTTCTTTTCCAATCGTAAAGATTTGGATACCGTTTAAAAATGTCTGCTAGTACACTGTCGCCTGTTCTTTACTCTAAATATATATGCCCTACTTGCGGAATTTCTTAGTTTCCACATCATAACTTTGTTCCTCCATTTCTAATAAACAATTTCGTCGAATATTTTTTACCTGCTCTGAGTGGCTGCTACCCCATGCACTTTCATAAGAAATGAAATATAATAACTATTCCACTTTGCACTGTGACAGGACCTGCCATGCGCACGACCTGTTATGCGAAGTTGTGAATCAGAACTATAGGTTTGAAATAATGATGGTAAATTCTTGTGCAGACGGCTTATGTTCTATAGTTACTGTTATGGTTTCGGTTGTGAACCAAGTTATAAGAGGGTCAGTTGGACGCCATCTGGAATTTATATAATAGTTTCCATTACTTCCCTTTGATATCAGTTTTTGAAAATGACTTTGTTAGAGCATCGAAGATTATCCCAATAAATTTAGAGACCTTTATTGTTTGACTTGTTGTATACTATCGCGTCTGTAGTAATTTCTAGAAGATAATCAATAAATAATTCCCATGCATTTATTCCACGTGGTAAACAAGTAAATGTATTTCACTAATGTCACAGTGTTATTCAATAATCTGAGTTATATACTACGCCTTGTCAAAGATGAAATTTCAATAAGGAATTCTGAATACATTTTATAGCTCAATAACTGATAACACCACAATGATTTCTATTTCTCCCCCGTTTTTTTTTTTTTTTGGCCTAAAACCCACCTACAATTCACTTGGTGTTACCATACAGTGTTACAATAAGTATTGGATACAATGTTGAATAATGAAAGAGGCTGAAACTCTAAACTCTGCGTTCACACTGTGTTTAAAAGGAACTGAACTAGAGGTTTCTTATCTAGGTTAAGATTTTATTTGTTAGCGATAGACCATACATCTAATTCTCTGCTGCTGTCACAAAGAGAATTATACTTGCATAGCGTAAAATTCGACAGAACATAAATCAAGGTGTCATGATAAAAGAACNGCTGTCACAAAGAGAATTATACTTGCATAGCGTAAAATTCGACAGAACATAAATCAAGGTGTCATGATAAAAGAACAAGGGAACGAAGGCAAGCGGAACTGAATTTGGACACATCCCGATTAGTCATTGAGAAGAAAAATTTGTTTGAATTCCTTAAAATTTTATTTAATAATGTATTTCGAGGAAGTGAACTCTGTAGTAAGTAAAAAAAAAACTCGTTAATAAGTTTAAACTTCAACATATTTACTTTGATGTATACTACGTAGCGTGTGTGGCATCGGNAAAAAAAAACTCGTTAATAAGTTTAAACTTCAACATATTTACTTTGATGTATACTACGTAGCGTGTGTGGCATCGGTGGTTCAGTGGTAGAATGCTCGCCTGCCACGCGGGCGGCCCGGGTTCGATTCCCGGCCGATGCAAATTTTTTTTACTCCCATATTTAACTGGTCTTTGTAAGTAGGTAAATAATGCTTTAAAATTAGCTATTAATTTGGTAATATTTATAAAACAATTGCAACAAAAAATGCGCCAACATATCACAAAAAAACCTAACGATCGTTATCAGTGCGATTAAGAACAAATAAAATCCACGTATGTTACTGCACCAAAATTATAATTAAATTAAATTCGGTTGAATTTAAGAGGCGTCATTTATTAATTAAAACTGGAAAAGAACTCCTCCCCGGCGGGGAATCGAACCCCGGTCTCCCGCGTGACAGGCGGGGATACTGACCACTATACTACCGAGGAATTATAAGAAATTAATCATCTGTACATGGATAATCTTACTTCCCGTTGATGGTTCTATATGCAGGCAGGATTTGTTTCAACTTCTGAAATCCTGTTTTACTTTTTTTTGCAACATATCAGTATCCTTANTTCTATATGCAGGCAGGATTTGTTTCAACTTCTGAAATCCTGTTTTACTTTTTTTTGCAACATATCAGTATCCTTAAATAATACTGCATCCTGTAATTGCAGTTTATTATTTAAGAAACTGAAAACAAACCCATGTCCATTCTCCTAGTTAACTTGTCATTTTCTCCATCACGATGTTATTTACAAGTTTTTTTTTCTGCTATAGCGAAAAATGTTTTTTTTGCCTTATTTGAATGAGTTCACAAAGTAAAATATTGTTAATCCGACACGAAGTACGTTAGACCCTATTTCAATTANGCTGTCACAAAGAGAATTATACTTGCATAGCGTAAAATTCGACAGAACATAAATCAAGGTGTCATGATAAAAGAAGAAGGGAACGAAGGCAAGCGGAACTGAATTTGGACACATCCCGATTAGTCATTGAGAAGAAAAAATTTGTTTCAATTCCTTAAAATTTTATTTAATAATGTATTTCGAGGAAGTGAACTCTGTAGTAAGTAAAAAAAAACTCGTTAATAAGTTTAAACTTCAACATATTTACTTTGATGTATACTACGTAGCGTGTGTGGCATCGGTGGTTCAGTGGTAGAATGCTCGCCTGCCACGCGGGCGGCCCGGGTTCGATTCCCGGCCGATGCAAATTTTTTTTACTCCCATATTTAACTGGTCTTTGTAAGTAGGTAAATAATGCTTTAAAATTAGCTATTAATTTGGTAATATTTATAAAACAATTGCAACAAAAAATGCGCCAACATATCACAAAAAAACCTAACGATCGTTATCAGTGCGATTAAGAACAAATAAAATCCACGTATGTTACTGCACCAAAATTATAATTAAATTAAATTCGGTTGAATTTAAGAGGCGTCATTTATTAATTAAAACTGGAAAAGAACTCCTCCCCGGCGGGGAATCGAACCCCGGTCTCCCGCGTGACAGGCGGGGATACTGACCACTATACTACCGAGGAATTATAAGAAATTAATCATCTGTACATGGATAATCTTACTTCCCGTTGATGGTTCTATATGCAGGCAGGATTTGTTTCAACTTCTGAAATCCTGTTTTACTTTTTTTTGCAACATATCAGTATCCTTCAATAATACTGCATCCTGTAATTGCAGTTTATTATTTAAGAAACTGAAAACAAACCCATGTCCATTCTCCTAGTTAACTTGTCATTTTCTCCATCACGATGTTATTTACAAGTTTTTTTTTCTGCTATAGCGAAAAATGTTTTTATTGCCTTATTTGAATGAGTTCACAAAGTAAAATATTGTTAATCCGACACGAAGTACGTTAGACCCTATTTCAATTACAATAATTATTACGATTTTCTTTCGAATTATCAAAATGTAGCGTAGTCTTTGAAATGTGGAAGATATTACATATTCGGAGAAAATGTAAATGTAAATTTTCGATAATAGCAAAAAAAAAAAAAAAAAAAAAAAAAAAAATTGCTGAAACAATTGTTTTAAATTGGAATGTGTTGGACAAATATGAATTTTGATTGTAACTTCCATTGTCAATGTCGATAAAGCTGCTATATTTGGACCGAGTTCTGGGCTTGAATCCCGGTAAACCATTCAAGTTATGCTGTTTTTATAAAATAATTTAAGTTGGTTTAATAAATAAGCTGTTTCCTTCCCCTACTTAGCTTTGCTATATAAGGCGAGGGCGTTAATAAATCCTATAAATTAAGAACGAACGTTCATTTTGTTGTGTAATCAAAGAAAAACGTAGTATTTAAATTTTGGGTAGCAATACGAATAATAATTTTGTTCGCTGCAAATATGCGAGTGTTTATATTGAATAGGTTTGCTACAGTTGGTTAAAAATGCAAGCACAAAAGTATGCAGGATACTGATCAGATATGGTTTAGTTGATTATTTAACATAACTTAAATTTTGCAAGACAGGTAAACAAATTGTGGAACGCCTGCAGGTAGGCAACACTCATTAATATTCAGGTCTTTCAGTATCTTCAAACAGGCGTACATTTGAGTCACCCTCCTTCCCCTGATAAACCCTTTTACAAGCCACTTAGAGTGTTACGAGTGTTTTACACCTGCATACGTTCACTTTTTGTACCAACTATTTTCTACCTCACCATTCCTCCGCTGTGTTAGGATTAATTCGTTTGAGAACTCGAACCCACAAAGTGTACATTACCATTCTTGGTGTACCTCTTCAATAATCACGTAAGCCACCACTTTCTCAAACGGATAGGATTTTTGCTGGTAGGTAACAAATATCCTTTGCTTGTCACTCGAATCCAGAACCTCCTCACTGGAGTTAAACGCCAAGCCGACTTAGAAGTTATCAGAGTGTATCGAAATATCAGTGGAATTTTTCCAGTAAACAATTATGTGCATTATGTACATGTAGTAGTTATTTTGTACTAAATAACTCAACAGGAAAATAAACAAACGTTACAGTAACAAAACCAGGAGTGGGCCTAAAAGCTGCTGTACTCATTGCTTCATAGACCACTATTTTTCTGCGCTATCGTAACGAGGGCTATTTTCTATAAAAATAATAATGCCGTGTTCGCAGCTCTCTCCTGTTGCGTAGACGGAGTTAAGGCAGAAAAGCTATTTAGTCGGAATTGTTTATTTTCATCCAAAATTTCAAGTTAATGGTACTTGAGGATGTTGTTAGTTTTATCCTGTCATGCAATGAACCAAATTGAAGTATTTATCCTCTTGTCGTGTTGATTTCGAACGATCAACCAGTACGGCCTCCTTGTCACATGAGCTGGTAGGCGTAAATATCTTGACCACCAAAACTTCCACTCAGAATATTTTTACAACTTTTTAAATTACTAAACACATAATTTTTTGCAAATATTTTAATCTACAGCTTTAGTCAAAATTAAAATCTGAATAAAGTTGATAATATGATTCAAATTAAATTAAATATTTACCTCCCACATCATCTTGCATTATATTTTGTAACCTGTTCAGATTTGTTATTCAAGGTCTCCAATAACAGGTACAGTAAGATAGGATTCTGAAATATGATAGCAGAAAAAACTGTGTTGCAGAAAAGTTTCTATAGTAGGCCTATAAACGGTACATATTTTGTGACACTATTTATAAGCTTAAATAATTCAAAGTTTTTGTAAAACAATTAATTGTTGCCTCTTGCCAACCTGAATCACACAATTACATAATTTACTTCACATTAATTCCCACATTGCATTTTTTTTCCCCATTACTGCAAATAATGGACACTTCCAGTAAGTAGTCAGTAGATCCGGCCCTTGCAATCGGTTGGCCAATAAACTGGGTTTTCGAATATTTTATTACTATGGTTTACATGTAAATTGTGATAAAACAAAATTTCGCGATAAAACAAAATTTCAACCAAAAACCTAAAACGTAGAGAAATGTATTGAAAATGTGTTAAGGGCAAAATATTTTCGCGATATCTTGGTCGCAAAGAGAAACAAATATACAAATATATGAAACGTAGTATGTAAATATTTGAAGTCGCGATATTTTCACGTACTTAATGAACGTGTACGTATCAAAATATAAGTATAGGTATTCTTTACGACACGGTTCAAGTTTATCGTGTATGCCTACGTATCGTGTAGGAAGAAGCGTTCTCGACGTGTAGGCGTGAACGAATTAACAACATTCTATTTCGTGTTATTTGCATATGGACTTCAGCCAAGAGGACGGAAGGAGAAAAGAAGAATTAGAAGTTATTTATTTAAATATTTTAGATGGAAAGAAAACTTAGGCTTTTGTTTTCCTTTATATCTGGTGAACATGTACGCCGACCACGCCGAAGAGAGAGAGTGTCATGTACATTTTATGACATAATAATTTATTTATATTTTTATCTCTAATTCATGTTTAAATAGCTTTTGCAATTTCTTTTCAAACTNTATCTGGTGAACATGTACGCCGACCACGCCGAAGAGAGAGAGTGTCATGTACATTTTATGACATAATAATTTATTTATATTTTTATCTCTAATTCATGTTTAAATAGCTTTTGCAATTTCTTTTCAAACTATCAAAATATGTTATTCTAATTTTTTTTTGCTGGATGTTTTTTATTCTATGTTTTGACTAATTAGTGGTAGAATGAACATGATGTCAACATGATATTTTAGGCCATGATCATCGTATGACATAACAATTTAATTATTATTTCTATTTTCAATTCGTGTTTGAATATAATTTTGCAACAATATTTTTTCTTAACCATTTAAATATTTCAGTGATATTAAAGGTTTTGCTAAATTTTGTTTACTTATTGTATAGATTAACTTATAAATGATAGAGCTAATTCTCCATATTGTTATAATTCTAAAAGTCAGTGGGCCTCGCCACGTACTTTAANTAACTTATAAATGATAGAGCTAATTCTCCATATTGTTATAATTCTAAAAGTCAGTGGGCCTCGCCACGTACTTTAAAGGAAAGGGGTCTTAATTAACTAAAATAGTTAATGATAATTTCCCAATTTATTTACAATTCCTTCAAAGAAAATACTTTAGAATTAATATCTCACAATAAATGGCTACAATTTCTTATTTCCAATAAATAAATTTAATAAATACATATTACAATCAACTGAAATAAAGTAATGCAGACAAATAACTAAAATCAGTCGCAATAAACCGTGTATCTAAACCGAATTAATTATTTTACTAATTGTGTGTCAATGTTTGAAAGTTCCAATACTTACAATAAAATTTGTATCAGACATTCATGCAGATGCAGTACCACCTTAATTCAAGCCGTATTGTTATAGAGTGCTCCAAGCTCCCCCCACTACAGTAGCCTTATATTCGTCGGATGCCACGCTACCTCGTTCGTCCACACAACACACGCTCGTCTATCTTCGTCTCGCACCCTCTGCCATCGTCGGTCCACTCCGCTGATTGATGTCCCTGGCTGCACCATACTTCACCAGATTACTGACTTCAGCCAAATGGCTACCACAAAGATGGCCGATCCTCTGGTTACGGTGGTATTTATAGACAGCGCCGACTCCGGGCCAGAGCCGTCTTCACATGCCGTGTTTCACCGAGCAAAAGGGTTACAGGAAAATTCTTCCTCATCTTTCCAAGTCGTTGACTTCTCCGACAAGGGAGGAGGAGGGGCTGTGACGCCAGCCAGGTTGGCTGTTTATTATTCCCCGTACGCCGGGCGACGGAACATTGAGCGGGTCTGCCGGGGTAGGGGATTTGAGGGAAAAATTTATCAATATAATGTTTAAATTTTAGTATATTTAATTTTATTTTAAGTACGACTTTAAGTTTAAAATGTGTTGTTGGGAATGCGTGGTTAAGTGTAAGAGAAAGCGATAATGCCTTAAATTAGCCACAAAAAAAAATATCATTATTATTACGCCCGCTTGTGTTGTGACGAGGGTTTATGTAAATGTTATTTTTTCAATGTTAAGAAGGAAATTCGATTAAGAGATATTTCGCCTGTACCCAAAGTAGAATCGATTGACGTGGAACATTGCTGAGAGCATTTACTGAAGTACATGGCGTGTATACGTATCTGCTGTTGTTATTTTTCACCTCCGCTAGTCGTCCGCAATTATAGGAATCATTTCCTATTCTCGGGAGTCACCAGTTGGAAATTAATGAAGTCATGAATCTGTAACATTTTAAGAGGCCTGCCTACCTGGGGATGTTTTCTACGTTTGAGGCTCAGAATTGCGGGAGAGATAAGGCCGACTGAGCCACGCACATTAAGTGTACAAACACCTCTAAGTGCAAGGCTCTGAACTAGCGTGCTTTTGAGCTTCAAAAGCTAAAATAGCTACAGTTGGGCGAGTGCCTTAAGGGGCCTGCCTAGTTATCATCTGATTTTCATTGTTAACATTTGTGTGTATGAAATTTTTTTTTAACAATGGAATTTTTTAATGTAATTTTTTTCCAGGGCAGAAATTAAAGTCCATAGTTTGTAGCCCATACATATATTTGATTTTTGAAATACAAATGTGGTCGTTAAAAAGTTTCAAGTCCGCAAAAATCGCTGTAAGTAGCTCACTGTTTACGCATGTAAGACACCGTTTTAAACTATAGCGACAATGCTGTGTCTTTTTTGAACAGGTCGCTGTATTAAAATCCACTTAAAATTCTGATGAATCAGAACACGCGCGAAGCTTGTTTACGCTATCATTATCCATCGCCGTCGCAATGCTTCCTTAAACCGGATGTGACCTTGATATATTTAATATTATTTACTAGGGATTCCTCTCAAACGGCTGTTTCACATCTGTACTCTGCGTCGTGGGAAAAACAGTAGATTACGCGCAGAGCTTTCAAACGTACTGAATCAACCGCGAGCAGCCCAAACCAAAATCGCGTTGACAATGCGTCTTCGTCAGCGAATTGGCGAAAGTTTATTATAGGAATACGGTAAAAAAACAACTAGCGCTGGGTCGTTAAAAAAAACGCTGCGATAAGAAACGCCTTCCCGTCTTTCCTGATTTCGCCGCGCCCTATCTGCGCTACTAGCGACCCGCCGTCCAACCGCCGCCGTCCCAGGAAGTAGCTGTAGCACGAGTGTTATCACAACGAGTTCGCGGCGATATCTTTTATTTCCTCGCGAATGAGGTCGCCATGCTGGCGAACCACTGCTGTTTGTTTTTTTTATCAAGGTGGCCGGCTAGTTGAAGGAATTTTGCACGTCCTAAAAGTCGTGGGAGTGCTAGGGGCGACCGAGACATGCGCATCAACTCTCTCATCGTCTCTACGCGCAAAGCACTGAACTCGCGTGCAGTTTTACCTTCGATAACGCGCCTCTATGAGACTTACAGCGGAGACCCTACCCTTTTATGACGTAATAATAAAAAAAAGTTTTGATGCACGTCGTTATTCCTTTTTTAATGTTTTGTACCGGAATGTTCACGCCTAAAAATGACCATGAAAACGCCCGTTTGAGCCATTTTCATTATCACAAAAAAATGCTTTAGAGAGAAATGGAGGAACTAAAAAACGTAAACAGGCGCGTAACTTTTCTTAAATGCTATTCGTAAGCAGACCTCACTCAGTCACGGTAGACGGTTTTTTAATAAAAGTTTTCTGCTTTAGCTGTGCACACCGTTCCGCGGCCTACCCAGCCGGCCACCTTAATACGTTTTTAAAATCAGACCGACACACAGGGGATACCAGGGCTGAAACGGCTATGTAACGTTAGCAGGGTGAGAGCCATGACACTATAAATAAATAAATATATATATATATATATGGGGTATCATTCCTTCGGGTGTACGAATACGATGCAACCATGACCTTGAATCGACGCCACGAATGTGCGAGGCACGGGTGGGGCCCCGCGGCGATTGGCGGCAATTTTCGTAGTGGGCGAAAATTTCCGGGCTGTTATCTCGCGACTGCGATGTGCTGGAGCACTGATTTTGGTGGCAAACAAAATCTCTCGTCTAGTTCTGTCAATTTAAGTCACAGAACAAAGTATCCATTTCGTTTCATTCATTTTATTTTCATATTCCAAATAAAATATTAGCCGGTAATGCAGACGTATACACGTAGAATCCACGGCTGTGTCCCCGGCACAGCCACGCACCGATTTTTTTTCGCGTGTCCACGGCACGTGAAGCCAGGGTAGCGCTAAAGGTGATGATAGAGAGCGAATCAAAGGCTACCATCGTTATCCGCGAGGCAATGAAATGGCGTGACCGGTGCCAAGTTAGCTCTCAACTTACAAAAAATTGAGTGAGTGAAATGAGTGAGTGAAGAGATTTGGGTAGCTATTAACATCCAGGTCTTGAGAAACGATGAGGGTGAAGAGACGTGAGTATGGAGCAGCGCCGGAATGACGGGCAGAGGGAAACAGAAGATTCCCGAGAAAACCCACCGACCAGCGGCATCCTCCGGCACGATTCCCACATGCGAAAATCCGGGAGCGACCCCGCCGGGAATCGAATCCGGTTAGCCTTAGTGGGAGGCGAGAAGTCTAACCACTACACCCCGTGGCCCTAAAAAATAGACAGTTTTAAACGGTATTCGTTATTGTTTGGTCAGATTTGCGCTCATTAGCAAAGTCTGTTTATTCATTAACACAGGCTGCTATAAGAAAATCAAAAGTTCGAAGTTAACCACATCCCACCTCCCCATAGGTTCTCCTTTTACAAAACTCGTTTAATCATAAACAGAAATAAAAAATGACTATGTTATATTTCAAACATTCTATTTTTTCACTTTATTCAAAATCATAAATTTAAAAGGTCAGATATTGCTTTAAATGTAGATGCTTAAAATTGTGAAGTTATTAGTTGGGCCCCCTTTCTACTTTTAAAAATCAGGAATTTAAAAATGGCGGTTTTATCAAAAACGAAAAAAAGATAAATTAATTTTGAGAAGAAAATAAGGAGTTTTGGAATATTAATATTCAGGGCAGATTTTCGTTTCCTCACATTCGAAAATTTGGTGGAACAATTCAATATTGTAAATTGAGAATTTTAACCTCTCTTTTCAATAAATGTGATTATTCAAAAATTCTTTTAATCAAAATCGAAAATTGGTTAAAATTTATGATTCAAAAGTGCACGACACCCACCTAACACATTTGTAATTCAAGAATGTAAAAGCATAAACCACTAGATAATTTTTAACAGCCATAAAATTATTTTAATATACATGTAAAATTGTTGAAAAATTAATGTTTGAAAAATGTGTACTTAGTAGTTTCTCGCCACTTTTCGACATCGAGAATTCTAGAATGTAAATTGGCCTTAAATCCTAATAGATCAATCCTACACTTCGTTTAAACTGTTATATATATTGGCCAAAAATTAATTATTGGAAAGAAAACCAAGCTACTCTTTACTTTTTTTTGAAAACAAAAAATTTAAAAATTAGAATAATGAGATTGTTGTTAAATAATAATGTGCAATCAATCATAAAAATTGGGGCGTTTGTTTCTTCCAGCTTTCTACAATATTTTCTTGGTAAACCATCCTCATTGTTCACGTTTTGGTTACTCATTCTGACGTTTTTGTGTATTTTTCTTGTGATAACTGCCTGTGGTCCTATGGAATTATGTGTATGTTACTCGCATATATGTTGGCAACAGCCAACACTAACTCGTTTTTGCGGTTATTATTTAGGCTACTTTTTAAGAATTTTCTTTAGTCTAAGATTTTATGTCATATCGTGGTTTTTCTATGACTAACAGCAAAGTGTTGCAATGACATATGTCCAAATTAATGATTCAGTTAATCACTGAAACACCATTGGAAAACTATTTTAAAGTTCACACATAATCCGTGTGGGATTCATCGGTATTTGATACATAAAACGTAACCTCAGTACCTCTAATAGTCAAACTGGCCTAAAATATCTGGAACCAATAAAAAGTTCCCAATTACTGGACACCAGTAATTGACAATCAGTGATTTTTGCTTGAAGTTGACTTAATTTTTTTTTGGATAGTACTTAGTATTTTTATTGTAAACTTATGTCGCTTCTACTCGCAAGGTGCTGAGTTGGCATACAGTCCTGCAACGTACAACTACAGGATTGTTAAATGGGTGAGAGATATTTCTTTTTTGACTTATTGGTTTATGAGCAATGAAGCGTATATAACATATATTACTATAAATGCTTCTTTGTCAATGATTAGCATATGAATAGATAGATACCTTAGGTTATTGAAAAATGCCCTACTTTTACTATTGTACTTAATGGGTTCAATGCGAATGAATAACTTATTAACTTAAATAATGACTACAAACGTGGCAATGGAATGAGAAACAGTCTTCAATTAGTAGTTTCTTAAATTTTTCAAGCGTTCTTTTAAAGATCTGAATTTTAGAAAATAAACCGACAGCAAATAATATAAATATATCCTAAGTGGAGACTAAAGATTTTGTGCAAATTTTTTTTCCCTTAAAAGGGTTTTGAATCAATTGCTTACAACAATTTTGTATTCAAATTATTTTATACACTTTTGAGGCGGAACAAGAATCGGAAACGTAAACTTATTTTCTTGGAAGGGAACTATACCGATTTTTAAAAATATCTTGCTGAAAACCTCATGTATTATGTTTCAGCAGCAAGCTTTGGTCATAAGATTTTGATAATTGTAAAATTGTAATTTTCATTTGAATCTGATTATTTCAGTGTTCGGTATAGACAAACACAACCTGTTAAATATTATTTTTTGTTTTTATACGCCAGGGCATAAATTGTGAGTGCCCTGTGGACTCATTTTAAATTTTATTCAAAACAGTTGAAAAAAACCAAATATTTTCTTACTTTTAGCTAAAACTGGTCATATATACAGATCTCATTGTCTCATTGAGAAGGACTTAAAAGTTAGATGTGTTCCTTAAGCTCTCCCAAGACGGATGGTATGGGTCCTTTCATTAACAAGCCTTTATTTATAACTGTTTATTCCGTAATTTTTTTGTGTGGTTTTTGGTAAACTTGGTTAAGAGGAAAAGTAACGTTGTTCGGGAGTACGTAAGGTGGTTAATGTAAAATTTCAATCTTCAATCAATTTTTTTTACCACTTTCTAAACTTTGAATTAGTGGAGAGAATTAGTGACATTTATATCGTTGTAAATTATATCATTTTTAGTTTCCCAGTTTCCTATCAATGAAGTGCTTTGTCATTCCGTGACACAAAGAAGTCGGGTTCACTGTAAACAGATAGAATTCAATGCAAATCTTGCGGAACTGGGTCGCCAAGGTTCAAGTGAACTCACACTGGTAGAGTTGTAACTTGTCGTTGCAGGGATAAGCACCAGGCTTCTTCATTAGTACATAGTTTAATGGAAAAGAAGAAATATGTAAATATTAAAAAAAATGTGTAGTTTTTTTAAAGGCAGGTTACAGGCAGTTCTGCAGTGACACTCGGTACTGCAGTGATCTCAGAGGGTCCCACATACCAGTGATATTTTCAGTATTGATTGTACGCCATGAAAATTGAGTTTCGCATGCATATGAACTCAGTTTTTTGCTTTATGGCTTCCCAGTTTAGAAGTTCATGAAATAATCTATCCAAAGAACAAACTAAGTGCCAGTTTTATACCATTGAAAAAATTCGCGTTTGTTTGATCTGCTTGTTTCGTGTTACTAAACGTGTTTACGTACAGTAAATTAAGACTGATTCACCAGTCGTCATCAGTTTTATAACTGAAATTTCAATGAATGTCAATTTAATGATTAAATTCACTTGCTTATATCTAAGCGCGTAAGTGTTGTCACAGGGTATCGTGAAGGACTCGCATTTCTGGAGGTCGTATATTCTGCCCCTTTCCTTTTGGTTTAAGAGTAGCTTTTCTTACTGATTTTTCAAAACCCACTCCAGAAAATGGTGTTGCACCTCCGTAACACGTACCTTCCTGATTTCGTTACTTAGAAAACACGCTGTTCTTTCACCGACTCTATGTTGTTAGCCAGCGCATTATATACATGTTTAATATATACGTGTGTGTTACACATATATATATATATNCCGACTCTATGTTGTTAGCCAGCGCATTATATACATGTTTAATATATACGTGTGTGTTACACATATATATATATATATACAGTAACAGACATTTAACGATCATATAGTAAGCAGTAAACTATTTGAATAACTGGAACTATGANATATATATATATACAGTAACAGACATTTAACGATCATATAGTAAGCAGTAAACTATTTGAATAACTGGAACTATGATATTCTTGTAGAATTGTTGAATTTCGTATATTCGCATGATTACATTGTGCCAATCTACAGTATGTGTTCACTTACCTACTAGATTAACACTTATGTGGACAATGGCAGAACGTTTCTCTTTTTAAATGTTGTTCACAGTTAACTGAGCACTTTTGAAAGCGCTGCTGAGGATATACTTTTCTTTTATTCTTTTATCCTACTGTTATATGTGAAACTAACACTGCCATGCCCCTGATCACGCACTAGATGCCAGTTCCATGCACGGTTCGGCTCTATGGGGGTGACCCACATCGACCATTCCCACTTCCCAGGCAGACCCGCTCGCGGCCCCGTCGCTCGCCCGGCAGCCGGGGAATGATTAACAGCGGCGACCTGGCTGGTGTCACAGCCCCTCCTACTCCAAACTGCTGGAGAAGCCGACGAGTTTAGAGGATGCGCAAGAATATTCCGGTAACTAGGACCCTCAGAGCAACGCGGTATTTAGAGCAATTTCTGGGCGATGGCCGACGACCCTATAAATATTGAAGCTGTCCAAGGGTCGGCAGTATTTTGCGGAATCATCCTGGCAGGGTGAAGCCAAGTGCGGCGAGGGATATCGGTGAAGCGAATGAGGTGTTTGTGGTGTGGATGGATGAGAGGGAATGAAACCCTACGAGTGAAGGCTAGTGTGCATGACTGGTAAGATTGATTTGGACTAAACTGAGGTGGGACTGTAAGAAAATGTGATACGGACTTTATTGTAAATATTGTAACTGTCAAATATGGGTACATAATTAGTTGAGTAATTGAATAGATTTTGATAGACTGTGTATTGGGAATGATTTTAATTAATTACATTAATTTCTTTGAGATAATTGTGAATTGTACTGATTGAATTTATTAATTGAAAATAGTAAGAAATATCAATTTATTGCGGGATATTGAGACGAGAGTATTTTCTTTGTATTTTAAATATATTAGGTGATTATAATTAACGCTTTTATTTGAATGCGACCTCCATCCCTTAACGAACCTGTTTCATCCCACTAACATGCTAGATTGTAACAATGCATTCACTGTTACTTCTAACGTTTCGGAAGCCCTGCTCAAGTTCTACTTCCAAGACATTTCTCCGCTTGACGCAAACTAAGTTTAACCTAGTCAATACAATTACAACAATGGGGCAATGCACCGCATTCGTCCGTACTCATTGTAATAACACTTTGCATAAGAACTATTTCTTGCTAGGCTTGTTTTTCTCCATGTTGTTATTCGTATTAACTTTAAATAAAATCTTATAATTTAGAGAAGAAATATAAGTAAAAACTCAGATTAATGAAAAATAAGATACTTTCTGTGTTAACAGTCTTAGAAAAAGATTGTGATAAATGACATGTTTAAGAAACAACCGAGTACGTTATGCATGAGCTAATTTTTTAAAGGTTCATTTCAAAAAGTGTGAAGAAACCGCGAATAGACGATATTCAAGCATCATANTGCATGAGCTAATTTTTTAAAGGTTCATTTCAAAAAGTGTGAAGAAACCGCGAATAGACGATATTCAAGCATCATAAAAGTGAAACCGTGGATTGTTAGAAATGTACATTTGCTAGGTTATATAGTCTATTCTGTTAGAAATGTACATTTGCTAGTATAGTCTATTCGCAGTATCTTGACACTTTTTGTATGAAACCTTGCTTATGACGTGTTTGGTTGTCTCCTAGATACGCCATGCACCACAAGCGTATTATAATTATTTCAACATAATTNCTTGCTTATGACGTGTTTGGTTGTCTCCTAGATACGCCATGCACCACAAGCGTATTATAATTATTTCAACATAATTAGTTCCATTGAAGTTCTACTTACATTTTATATATTAATTATAATATTCTATTGAATATGAATGTAACAGAGAGGAAATGTGTGTGTGGGAATACCTAGTAATAAAAAGCTCATATGCAAAATATTATCAAAATGAGTGATCGAAAATGCGGTGCGTTTGCCCTTTGTTGCAGTTTTCAAGATTTCGTTAAGTTTGTTTTGCATGATGCGGAGGAATAGCATGAAAGTAGAACTTAAGCAGAGCTTGAGAAAAGTTGGAAGTAACCTTGAATGGACTTGAATATGCGGATTCATACTCTGTTGTGTGTAAAACATGAAACACTAATTTCAGTGGCCACGATTTTAAACGTTACACTTCTTTTTTTTTTTTTAATCATGATTTTCCATATAATATTGGTAGATGTTGTTTACATTAAAATGGGTTGAGATAATACAGATTTTTTTTCCTTTTAATTTTTATGAAAAAATAATGCAATTGCTCAGAAATTGCAATTTTTCTGAAGTACCTTACGAAAATTTTAATGCCTACTTATCCGCTAATAAAACTCAGAAATTCGTTAGAATTTCTTTATTGCCAAAGCTTTCACCATGTGTGAAAGGGTGGGGGGAGGGGGGAGGGAAGAGAAATAAAACATGCAATAATAAAAATTAAATATAATTACAAAAACTGAAAACAAAATTTTACCAAAAATCGCGAAAAAAATTCTAAAGATACAATATTCACACAGAATAAAAAAAACGAAATAGTTAACACAATGAATATGACAACCGACAGACAACTTGAAATCTCTCTCTCTCTCTCTCTCTCTCTCTCTCTCTCTCTCTATATATATATATATATATATATATAGTACATACATATCTATTAAAATTAATAACCCAATTGTAAAAAAATTTCAAATAAAATATACTAGAACCAAGAGTAATAAAAATAAACCTAAAAGTGTCAACACAGATGTTAAGAAAATCAAAAAGCAAAATTACGCGACACACAAACAAGACACGAATACAAATACGACCAATATGAACAAGCACAGGAAAACTACACAGTTCGCAAACTGTACAAATAAGACGATAAGAACCCTCTAAAACAGACAGAGAGCGCAATGTATATCAGGATACGAATAAATCCCTAGTTAATTTATCAAATACAATATTCCAGAACTAAAAGTACTGTATTGTTACAACTGTTCAAAGTCTCTGGTTCTTTAAGCGATGTGGGTCTTAATCCTAACTAAATAAAAGGGTTAAAATAATTTCGTAATTTATTTACAGGCACTCTACAAAAGAAATTTAAAAAAATTAGTCTTATGATTAACCTCTATTTCTTGATATTTACATATAATATTTACAGGCATAATCCCCCTTCATGTAACAGAAATTAATAAAATCAAATAGTTGAAAACAGCCTTTATAAAGAGTTTATCAACACGTATTGAATAACTACTAAAATTATATATTTTATATTTGACAGTTCCAGGATTTTTAATAAAGTCTTTATCGCACACCTTGCTCAGTTCCAGATGAGATATCACCAGTCTTTCCTGTCTGGAATGTTCTCGAGCGCCCCGAGTACTCCCGTAAACAGGAGCTCTCCGCTCGTCGTATACCTCGCCCTACGCAGCACTTGCGCGCTCTCATTCGTAGCCGCATCACACGCACTCGTACGCCGCAGTCTCTCACACTCTCGTTGCCGCCGGTACTCTTCTTCAGCGTCCCTCGACGTTCCGATCTTCGTTCACCATTTGTTGGATTTCGCCATATGTCTATCACAGACTTCCGGTATTCCGGATACGGTGGTATTTATAGGGCAGGTGCCCTGACCCAGAACGTTCTTGACACGTCGGGTTGCACCTAGGGAGGTACTGACTGGAAAGTTCTTGCACTTGCTCTGCTCTCAAGTCGTCGACTTCTCTGGCAGGGTGAAAGGGGGCAGTGATGCCAGCAGGTCAGCTGCAAATCATTTGCCCCGCTGGCCTGGTGAGGTAGTGGTGGTTGGGTCTTCCTGGAGAGAGGCGGGTCGTGATAGGTCATCATTACCACGCCGAGACAGGCCGCACATGGAGGCGCGGAGATCCGCGCCTAACGGTATTAAAAAAAAGGAAAGAGTGACCACACAGGAAACAAGATTAAAAAAGCAAAATATTTAAGTATCGAGAGAAATTATCGAGCCGAAAACAATCACGCCACACCCAAAGAAGACACGTCTACGAAAAAAAAAAAGAAAAAGAAAAAAAGAACGACAAATATCAACACGCACACGTATGGCGCGACATTTCGGAAGCTGATATATGCTCCTGTCTTCAGGCGATGCTATACTGTCACCATTTTTGGAGAAATGTCTCCATTGTTTGTGTATACACAGCAGTTTAGTCATTGCATGCTTTATTTGTTTTTTATTGCTTTTCTCGCAATCATCTTCGCCAGTGTAGAATGCGCAACGAATTTATTAAGTCTACTTCAACGACACCATTGCTACAAAAGGGGCCGCGGTGGCTGAGCGGTTAGCCCGCTTATCTCCTACCTAGGCGAACCGGGTTGAATCCTGGCCGGGCAACTCCCGGATTTTCGCATGTGGGAATCGTGCTGGATGATGCCGCTGTTCAGTGGGTTTTCTCGGGTATCTCCCGTTTCCTCCACCCACTCATTCCGTCGCCGCTCCATATTCTCCTCAATCATCCTCATCAGCTCTCAATACCTCGCTGTTAAGAGCCGCCGAAATCTCTCCACTTATTGCTACGAAATTTCTAAAACGTTAACATTTTCCCAGTTCTGTTTAGGAACAAGCGTGGAATTTACTGCGGCAGACAAGTTTAGCTCGCACAAAGATTTCCATAGTTAAAAAATTACTTGGTGAGCGTCACAACCCAGTGAAAAAAAA
>NQII01000091.1:429142-482120 GCA_002778355.1 Clitarchus hookeri
GGGGGGGGGGGAAGCGCAACTCAACCCAGTAATTGAAGTTGTAGGTTGTGGCGGGGTTGTGAAATGAAGGATTGTTGTTTGGAGAACCGTTGTTTCCGTAGGAGGGAAGTAAATAATTAATTTCCCGCAAGTGACGTCAAACACCAGCCCTCCTTACCACTCCCCTCCCCCTCTTTGGTTATTTTTCCCCGGCCAAACACAGTTGCCCCTCCCACTACTGTTTCAGCTGCGACGCGCAGACACGACGGCGCGACGCTAAATTTATTTAACACGAAGGGGCATTTTGGTCGCCCGGCCGGCGTCTGTCTTCCGCGACTGCCGCTGTGCGCGCGCAGCCGTCTGTGTCCCCCGCCCGAGGTCACCAGTGGCCGATGTCCTGGTCCTGTCCTGCGTTTGGCATTGTTGGTGGGGATGCAGATCTCTCTCTAAAGCAATCCATATTCGATCTCAGACGGAGTCACAACATCTGAGATTTTGCCTCTGCTGCATCTTAGAATCTCATTCCACGTCGAAGTTCAAGAATAACAGGCTCCTACGAATAACGCCTCGAAAAACCATTCACGTGATTGGTAATAATGCAGATGATTCCGTTTTGGAAGGGCCCTCAGCACGAGTAAGTATCATCGCCAATTCACATAAAGTAGTGGTAGGTCATTAGTATATAGTGTACGCTTCTCTCAGGTATATTAGTTGCCAGCAACATACATTTGCTCGCCTTCCGCACAGTGTTCTCACGTGGGAATCGTGCCGGACGATGCCGCTGGTAGGCGGATTTTACTCGGGGATCTCCCGTTTGCCCCGCCCTTGCGTTCCGACGCTGTTACATACTCACCTGGATTCACCCTCATCGTCTCTCAAGACCCCGGCGTTAAGAGCCGCTCAAATTTCTCCACTCCACTTCCTCACAGTGTTGGCGGTCCTTAAAACTGCACAATGGTTCAGTGTTTCTGTGGCATATATTACAACAGGGATTGCTGGATTTCATACCCCGCTTTCTTTACACTTCGGTGACCAAAATTATTAATCTCAAGATATTCTGTTCTTCTTTATTATTATATTTATTATTCAAACAATAATAGTTCCGATACTGAAAAACTGCAATTGGAATTTATTAACCAATTACAGGCCTATATCTCTCTCTCTCTCTTTGTCATGTAGTCTTCGAAAAAAAAATGTATATGTATATTCCTTTACACTTAATATCTATAACCGTGAAATCAAAACAATTTTATTTAAGGAAAAGATATAAGTGCAAATCTATTCAATTTAACTTCATATGTGGGGAGGTATAGTCATAGGGACAAGTAGAGGCAGTGAAGTTTGACGAGAGAAAAGTTTTTGAAACCTATAACCTATAATTAATGAACTAGCTCAGATCACGTTAAGTCAAAATGCATGACTGATTTACAAGTTAGCTTGGCAAAAGAAATTTTCTAGTCGAAAAAGTGAATACCGTATCTTGGCATTCCCAACACCATTTTGGTTTACCCTAAGGGAATCTCATCGCCACATTTATTCGTTATTTTTATGGCTAATATTTCTAAAGCTCAGAAGTGCTCTTACAGTATTGTACTAACACGACTTTTAAATATATAATTATGAACTATTTAAACAATTATTAATTCAATCTCAAATTGGTGCACCCAGAATTTCATGAAACTTCATTTTAAGCAAAAAAATTATGATCTTGACATTGAAGAAACATTCTCTGACTTAAAATTATAAACAGTTTATGTGTGGGCTATTTAATTTGATATATCGGACAAGTGACAATGTGAAAATTATTTATTGTTCAAATGCGTGGAAAGCCAAAATAAACAGTTTTCTGCCATCCCCAAATTTTAAAAATTGTCTTTACGTCATTAAAATATAGGACTACTTAGCCTTATTCGCTAAATACGCGAATTGTCGCCTACATTTGCCATAAATGCAGTAAATAAAAAAATTGTTATTGAAGGATTTTTTTAGTAGAATGTAATGAACTGTAGGCGAGCTATAAAATATTTATGGGAAACATGTTTTACTAGAAGCATTTTTAATCATATAGCAGTGCCTAATATTTCTGATACCATACTCCATGATTTCGTGCACTAGAAGAAATATTTCGCAAATTTACCACGTCTCTGCAGATACGTGTATTGATAAAACACGAATGGTAAATATTTTCTATATAACTATGATAGCTTTCCTATAATTGTTCAGGAAAAAGCCAATGTGTAGCGACGTGCCCACATGTGTGCAATAGTATTTCTACATATATTTGCAACCTGATGTAATCTACATTTCCCATACTACGTATACGACGTTAATTACTTCCATTGCGGTTTAAAAAGTTAACTTAAAAAAAAAAATAGCATGGATACAACGAACGGTTGAGTAACTAGGCAATGTTGGCATCATCGTAGATATTACATGATCTGATGGTGGCATAAGCTGTGGAGGAAATTGTGACACAGATTTTACCCAACTTGCTTTTCTTGTTGAGGTTGCCAGCTGGACGCAGATCGAAGCTGGACATTTAGATGGGTGGCTGGCTGCTAGATACCAGCGAAGAGGAAAACAAACGACTGGTCAGCAGTGGAAACTTGGTGACAGTTCATTACACCGATACTCGCGGCATGGGAACTGACCAACAGGCAACTTTAAAAGATCTCGTGAAGTATATGGCAGTTGTTTAGGTCAAGTAAATTCTCTCAAAATGTGCTAGAAGATGTTAGCTGTATTCCAGTTTAAAGTACTGAAAGACTGTCAAACGTATTGACGTATTTAGGCCCCACAGTTGTGCGCCAAATTAACTCATCTCGTTTTGGGTTAATTGAATAGCGTTGCGCCCTACGTCCGGGCGCTACTTTAACTTGAGGTAGGCCCCACAGTTGGGCGCGAAATTAACTCAACGCAGGTACCGCCACTGTAGAAGACATGGTGGCCTATATGGTCAGAGTTAAATGTCCCCCAGGCACCGACTATAAAGTGCGTGGGGGTTGTGGGAATTGTAATGAGGTAGACTATTACAGTTGTATTTTGAAGTACGAATATATTGTCTCGTGTCTATATTCACAAATACACAACATCAAAACTTTAGAGGTGTGGTACTGTAGTACTTTGGCTACTCGTATTCACTGGGCAAAGTCGTGGTTGAGTTGGGCTTCTTTAGGGGACGAATTTGATACTTAACTCATCGGTGAGTGTGGGTAGGCTGTCATCTGGGGATGAGTTCCAGCGAAGTGGTAGGCCGTGGAAGCCGGCCCGCCGGTGCTGATTCTCCCTGGGCTGCTGTTCGGACTCGTACTCACGTATTCTCGTGATTTCTTCCCGCAACTCTCCCCGCGGCCCGGTGATGATCAACTGTTCCGATATGACTGACCCCTTAATGATGCGGCTGACGGACGTGGCCGGGTTCCGATATCCCGGCCTTAGTAACTGTTGTACTGACTTACTCTCTGCTCGAACTGACGTCCCTCGGCGATGAAGATGAACTAACAACTCCCCCGATATGACTGCCTGACGTACCTGATATTACTGACCCCTTCCTATTCTTGGAAAGGGGTTTTTATACACGCCCGCCTTTGTCCTGAATTGGCGGCACGTGGCGCCTTGTAGGGGTGGGAAGGGGATGAGAGGGGTGAAGTGGGAGACGCCTAACCAGCCATCCAACACACGTGTCCTCGTTTCTGAAGGTTTGGGGGGAGGGGGCGGGGGTAATACCTCGGCACCAATACAGCTAGTCAGTATTTCTTCCATGGTGCGTATTTACTGCGTTCAGGCGAACTACACCAGATTATTTACTGATGACTCAAGAAAGCCCTGCACTCTCAACAGATCTCCCGGCGGGCGAGAGGTGTCCAGGGTGAAGGGGGTGAAGGGGGAAGGCATTCGCTTCAGCTCCACTTGTCCCGAATTTTTCCACCTGCCTGTGGTTCCACGTGCCGCCATGAAGGTGCCAGCTAAGTGCGCGAGGCGGGGGTGGTGTGAGGGGGTGATGGATGTTAGCCAACGGCGTTCCCTAATCCCTAAACCTGCATGCGACAGTATAGTGACTTGAGAGGTTTGGAATGCACTTACCAATAAAGCAAAATAATAATAAATAATGCCATAAAGCCTTTGTGCATGGAGTTGAAAATTTTATTCGCAAACGACATTATTGGTGCACAGCCATTCGCACGAGGACCTACTCGTTTGTATAGAGTCTGCACAGTGTGCGGAATGACTGTTTAATTCCTCGCTGTACTCTCCCTTTAGAATGCAATCCGTAATTCTTGTACGGCAACGTTAATAAGACGAAGTATATCATCCTGCACTAAGAAGTTCCATGTACATTCCACATGGTGGCACTATTGGGCAAGTTTTGTTTCTTATGTCCTGACGATGTCCAACTTAGTTCTATTGTCCAGTTAGAGCTCTACACATTTGCAAAGTGGGACAGATATGGTGATTAGGCTGGCCGGGGAATTTCATGAAAACTCCTATGAGCAAGTGGGCGAGCACAATTGGAAATCCCCTTGGTGTTGTACGACTGGCAGCATAAAGTTGGACGATGTTATGTATGTACCGTGCATTGTTAGATGCTTCCTGTACACTATCAGGTGACGAACGGACTTTGCAAACTATGGCTTTCCACACGATTATTCCAGACCGTACACTCTAAATCTGAATCACTGATAATTTCACTATTTAATCAGTTAACAGCACCTGACTTATCCAACGGTAACTTCAATGAATTTAACTGATAAATTAATGAAAAAAAAATGCTAGTTTTCCTTTACTTTACGATTCAGTGACGTTTTTCACTGATTCATCAACCATTTAATTTACTGTTTTTGACTGACGGATCAGTGAAATTAGTTAAATAAAATGAAATACCAACGCATAAACTAATAAAACCTATAACAAATTCTTTTTTAAAGTGAATTTCGTCTTTTATAATAGGCCTACCATTTTACGAGGGAACATGAATATTCGTTTTTTCATTCCGTTTTTACGTCTTTCATTTCGTATCACGTAATCATCATAGTGCTTGGTTTGAAGGCACAAACTGCATTAAATGTCACGAAGTGAGTGCATTCATACGTACTGTATGCTTTAACAATCATAATGTTACCAATTGAGCTCAAACGATAAGAAAGGACGTTCAATTTAACACCTACACATTTTCGATAAACACGCATAATACATAAGAGTTTCCCCCTACAAATAACGTTGGCTTGGTGGCCCGATTGATAAGATAACGATATATTTAATTGGTCGGACGCAGTTAGCTATCATTTAATCAGGGAAGTCTTTTCGCTGAAACAACCCGTGGAAGTGGAGCCATTTTCAATGATTCAATAGTTAAATTCCACTGCGATTCGGTGGTTTTCCACTGATTCTAATTTAGAGTGTAGGTCCCGTGTGCCGCTATCCCGTACACTGATGAAGGCGTCGCTCAATTGGTGAATGCCGCAAACGTGATACTGTCTCAGTATCTTCTCTCGCCACTGAACACAACGCTATAACATTCGTCCGACAAGGTGCTCCTTTGCCGCAACGCGCAAGGGCAAGGGGGAAGCTGCACGGGGGTGAACCGTGAGTGGAAGTCTGCTTAGCGGCATCCATGATCGTAGTTTAGCTTCAAGCTTATGGTCAATACCGACAACCCTGATGTGACACTACCTCCGGTCGTTTTGCGGTTGCTATGTCCTTACGTACGACGTTCCCGTCTTATAGGCGTTTCCTCAGTACGCCTCCACTGTCCGAAGCAAATAGAACGGGAAAGCCATCGCCTTCCTCTGACCAACTGAATCAACGACGATTCACAACTGACACTTCTCGTCCAACATGTTGGGCAGTTCTCTCGTATGATCACCCAACCCAATGGAGGCCCACTACAGCATCGCTCACTCTCCGTCAAACTGCACAAACGGTTCGTGCGTTCTCCGTCCTGACACGCCATCAACCTTTGACACGACTTCCAGACCTACAAGGGCTCTGGAAAATAAAAGTTCCTCCCTCTGCAGGTGAACATTTGCTGATACGCCCCAGGTATAACATGATTATCGTTTTTTACACAGGAGCGTTCTTGATAACAGCACGTGCCGACGTCTGGTACTGTGACATGCAGTTATGGTTTTTATCATGCACGTCCTGCAAATACTTCTTTTTTCAATACCGGCCGTGCATTCTTTCTATTTCCCAGTCATATGCGCAACTGGTGCCTGTAGATCGACACTGTGCTAACTTTAACCAACAAATACAACAATAAAAATAATAATAATGATAAATAACAAACATTACTGAACTTCAACATACTGCACAAGAAAATATGCAAATTTGTGACTAACATATGGTAACATAAACACACGCTCGAGACGCACATATGAGAGCATAACTAAACACTCATGCTAACACTCAGAAACAAAACTTTTGACGAAAAAAGAGAGCTCGTCACTCATAGGAGCGCATGGTGACATAAATCAACTTTCTAAGAAGGACATAAAATCAACAATCAGTGTAGATATACGGTAGCTCAAGCCAACAACTGGGACGAAGAATAGATAAAAATATGTCTACACTCAGGATCGACATGTTACAGCTGGTTTGTTGTTCTCCCTCTACTGCTTGCTGTGACTCTGAAGTCACAGTTCAGTTCTATAACTATCTATACATGTTTTATATAGTCCTTCAGCAATATTTTCTTTAAAGGAACAGATTAAGCTGGTTTTGTGCACGTTTTTTAACAACTCAGTGTAACCTGAGTGTCACATAACTATTTTGACAAAAAATAACTATATGTATATAAATAATTTCACTTAACATGTGTTCAGTAATTCACTATTCAACGGGATTTATTTTTTAAACATTAGTAATTAATTTGGGCAATAAAGGGTTGATTGAGTACCTTTGAATTAAATATCTTAAGAAAAAAAAAAGAAAACGCTTTGCTGGTAGATGCATTAGTTCAAACACGGAATGACTTACAATCAGTGATCTTGGAAGTGAAATACGAAAAGCAGTTCAACGTTTTCACGTCTTGCTCAAAGTGAAGATGATTTATTTTTATTCTTTGGACTTAATAGTAATAAACGACGTCACAAAAACATATAAGTTTCCAATAATTTCTCTATGCCACTCAATAACTTTATGAATACTAGTCTTGACATACGTGGCACAGATAATTTTCCCACCAAAACGAAAACTAAACAGTTAGCGAAATAAAAATAATAAAGCAAGTCTCTTACATGTGATTAATTAAACGTGAGCCATCTACAAAAGATCTACTTTCTAACATATAAACGTGGAAAATAATAGACCAACATTTCGTAAGTGGAAATTAACTCAAACCACATTAGCTGTGGAGTTCACTGGATATTTTCACTATAGAAGTTTGCTCACAGTTATGTCCACACTTTTTAAGACCTTGCTCATTTGTTTCTGCTTCCACTGTACCTACAATTTCGCCTCATGTAAAAATTAACATTGTCAAGTCAAGTCAAGGAGTTTCCAAATTAAATATTAAATTTTTAAAACAGGCGTTTATGATAGATCAATATCAATATTCAGAATTAATATTAATATTATAATCCTTAAATGTAGTGAGATCTGTGTAAATGCTACTCGCAATCGCCGTATTTGTTTATTGGTGGAAATTTTTCCCACAACGCAGCGTGGATAAACTTCCTCAACGCTTTTTGTAGCATTATTTCGGCCACTGAGCATTTGAAAGTACCCACTAGGCGTTGTGGCATTTACACTTTGCTCAATAACAGAAGTAATATTGCTTTTAGTTGTGTGGCCACTA
Organism: Clitarchus hookeri; assembly: GCA_002778355.1. Classification (NCBI taxonomy): domain Eukaryota; kingdom Metazoa; phylum Arthropoda; class Insecta; order Phasmatodea; family Phasmatidae; genus Clitarchus; species Clitarchus hookeri. The sequence goes on from NQII01000091.1 coordinate 436,917, forward strand.
GAAATTACCCAAAAAGTGATGCGAGTATTCTGGTCGTACACCCTATGCTTTTATCCACGTTTAGATTACGTTACGTTAGGTTACGTTACGTTTGATTACGTCAAGTTAGGTTACATTACGTTTGGTTAATTTGGGTTAGGTTCACCTACATTATTTTAAAAATTCACTTCGTTTATTAAACTACAGTCAGCACAACGCGTTTTGGGTACAACCAGAATACTCGCATCGCGTTGTGTGTAATTTGTGGTGGCCACAAAGCGAAAAGCAATATTGTTTCTGCTATTGAGCAAAGTGCAATTGCCACACGCGTGGTAGGCATTTTCAAATGCTCGGTGACTGTGACAGAAATAATTGTACAGAACGCTTTGTGGACGTTTATCATTACCCACGCGGCGTTTTTAGTACAATTTTCGGGCAATGGGCGAACCCAGCGATTGCGAAGAACATTTACATTGAAATATTGATATAGTAACCAGTTCGGATTTTTCTTTTTCAAATGCTGATTTCAAATAAGTTGAACTAACTACGAAGTTGCATTTAAAACTTTCGAGAGTTTCTTCAAACCAATCGCCGTCTAAAAACAATTCGTCTAAGTCTACCCTTTTATGTCGATATTCTCCTAACTTTCCAAGTGTCCCTCTTCTATACGAGACCGCATCTTTCTCTCTCTCTCCTGCGGTTTCACAAAATTCTTATTCAATTCTGTATGGTGCTTTCCTATATCTTTCTTATTTTTGGGTATGGAGTTTCGTATACATNAAAACTTTCGAGAGTTTCTTCAAACCAATCGCCGTCTAAAAACAATTCGTCTAAGTCTACCCTTTTATGTCGATATTCTCCTAACTTTCCAAGTGTCCCTCTTCTATACGAGACCGCATCTTTCTCTCTCTCTCCTGCGGTATCACAAAATTCTTATTCAATTCTGTATGGTGCTTTCCTATATCTTTCTTATTTTTGGGTATGGAGTTTCGTATACANTCACAAAATTCTTATTCAATTCTGTATGGTGCTTTCCTATATCTTTCTTATTTTTGGGTATGGAGTTTCGTATACATATTTATCTTCTGACTGTTAGGATATTTTTTGTTTGATCATTTCTTTCCCGGACGTATTTTTAGGGGTCCTAACAAGCGCTTCTGTTACGGGTTTTACTGCTGTAGTTTTACGATTGTCTTTTTTTCTTGCACGGCTGCTCCGTCTACCTCACACGTGTCTCATTAATTTTTCGTCGTGGCTTTGAAAACGTGTCTTGCGTTGTTTGGCAGGCCTGTTTGGCATATTCGATTTTATTCCCATGCGTTATATTTAAGATATTTTGTTTTAGTTTTCTTCTCTTTTTAAACCATGNTTGGCATATTCGATTTTATTCCCATGCGTTATATTTAAGATATTTTGTTTTAGTTTTCTTCTCTTTTTAAACCATGTATGCGTGCGTGTTGCAAATAACAATATGTAACACTGATGACTTACACTGAATCGTGCTCGGAACCAATTAAAAGCTTCCTTGTTGTTAGGATAATGAAAGTGAAGCTGAGGCGTGGTAACAGATTGTGTGCACGACATAAACCATAACCAGTTTGTACTGATCACCCGAAAGGCTCCTAGAATCATGATTTTAGGCCGTATACAGGAATCACAATCAACATGTACACCGTTGCAGTAAGTACACGTTTGTGTAAACCACGCGCAAAATGGTCAAAATATAAAATAAATAATTATATTTGACATTCTTCATACATATTGTTTTATTTACAGCCGGTTATGCATAGTCGAATCACATTATTATGACCACCTGCTAGAAGTGCCATCTGCAGCGCGTAGCCCACGACGTATGGCCCGTCATGTCGACTGGTGAAGCGGGTATAATGGGACCGACAGGCTGGCTGTACATATTACAAAACCAAAACCGCAACGAATTACTCCGGTCTTCGCAGTGGTTCTTAACAAGTCCTGAATTTTAAAATTCCGGGTTTTTAGGAACCATTCTTCTTCTTTCCCCCCACAGGCAGGGAAGGAGAGGAAACAGTTATGGGTACTAGCTCCCCTGGAGCTACCTAGAGGTCCTTCAACAAAAATGACTGCTGGCTTAACCACAGTAAAACAGTTTGATCAACAGNTTGGCATATTCGATTTTATTCCCATGCGTTATATTTAAGATATTTTGTTTTAGTTTTCTTCTCTTTTTAAACCATATATGCGTGCGTGTTGCAAATAACAATATGTAACACTGATGACTTACACTGAATCGTGCTCGGAACCAATTAAAAGCTTCCTTGTTGTTAGGATAATGTAAGTGAAGCTGAGGCGTGGTAACAGATTGTGTGCACGACATAAACCATAACCAGTTTACACTGATCACCCGAAAGGCTCCTAGAATCATGATTTTAGGCCGTATACAGGTANTAACCAGTTTGTACTGATCACCCGAAAGGCTCCTAGAATCATGATTTTAGGCCGTATACAGGTATCACAATCAACATGTACACCGTTGCAGTAAGTACACGTTTGTGTAAACCACGCGCAAAATGGTCAAAATATAAAATAAATAATTATATTTGACATTCTTCATACATATTGTTTTATTTACAGCCGGTTATGCATAGTCGAATCACATTATTATGACCACCTGCTAGAAGTGCCATCTGCAGCGCGTAGCCCACGACGTATGGCCCGTCATGTCGACTGGTGAAGCGGGTATATAATGCGACCGACAGGCTGGCTGTACATATTACAAAACCAAAACCGCAACGAATTACTCCGGTCTTCGCAGTGGTTCTTAACAAGTCCTGAATTTTAAAATTCCGGGTTTTTAGGAACCATTCTTCTTCTTTCCCCCCGCAGGCAGGGAAGGAGAGGAAACAGTTATGGGTACTAGGTCCCCTGGAGCTACCTAGAGGTCCTTCAACAAAAATGACTGCTGGCTTAACCACAGTAAAACAGTTTGATCAACAGNTCCCCTGGAGCTACCTAGAGGTCCTTCAACAAAAATGACTGCTGGCTTAACCACAGTAAAACAGTTTGATCAACAGCCAGACGGGACAGGCTAGCTGTCCCCAATCTAGGTGCTAGAAATGCTAAACAAAAGGGAAGATTAGGATTTTAGGGATTTAAAGGAACGTAAAACCCACACAAATAATATAAATGCACTCACCAATGTAGGCGGGTTGTACATACTCTGTCAACGGCCCATTCAACGTCAGATCACTCGATGAAATCAGTTTTCACGAAGCACCACATACGCGAATATAACGCACTGAAACACTCATTTACAGCCGAATATATATACAGAAGCACTCGTTAATAGGCTAATATAACGCAGAAACGTAGTCTTGCTTGCTTTTTTTCCGTCTTAAATCACGAACGAAGCACCATCGAACTGACCACGACCGCTGCCTGCATGCATACTAACGTATGAACCGTGATGATTTATGCGCCCGGTAGATTGCGTGAATATGCAATGCGCAGCCATTATTAATGGCGGCAGACGTTAATAGGCGTAAACATCAACTTTCGCGATTTCTTTAAATATGTTCTACTTATTTTAACATTACGCCGTCTTGAATATCAACAAGGTAAGCTATGCAGAACCCGTTAATGCAACTTTTGTTGGCATAAAACGTTTCGTTCAAAACGTAAACAAACTGTCAGAAACAGTCACCTCACAAACTTGTTCAATTTTTTAAAATATGTTGTACTTATTTTAAAGCTATGCCCCCAATATATTCGTGTTCTACGTTATTAGTAGAGTCGAAATATACCACTTTCTGGAGTTTTTTTTATTATTTTCAGAAAAGCCCCTAAACTAGATATTTACCGAATCTCTGCCATATTTGATTCGGATCTAACGAACGGTGTATAACTGAGATACGCGACACCGTTTGAGGGGTTTTAGGCCCTATGGAGGACCAGAGCCCATTTTGGCTTACACTGTAATATAAACTGGGTACTGAAGGGTATCCATGCCAAATTTGGTTAAGATCCGCCGAACGGTGCAGAACTGAAAAAAGAGAACATGACCCCACATAAAAATGTTTACTTTTATATATGTGTGTGTATATATATTTATATTAAAAATATAATCACATACAACAATGGTTGATAGAATGTATAGAGTTTTTGAATAAAACATCGTTGACTGTTTTTTAAATAATAACATTTAGAAATTATAAAATCATTAACTATGCAAAATAATTATTTTAACATTTATAAATTTTTATTATGTAGAATTCTGTGTTAACGTAAATGAATTTCATCTTCTTAAAATCTCCCGTTAAAAGATTTTATTTTTAAAAAAGTGATTTTCCTTCAAGTTATATAAAATATCAATATCATACAGTTGTAGACAATATTATTTTGTTGAAATTNAAAAAAGTGATTTTCCTTCAAGTTATATAAAATATCAATATCATACAGTTGTAGACAATATTATTTTGTTGAAATTAAGACAATCATTTTATCATATTTACTGATTTGGTGATATACAGTCCTAATTTTTATAAGAAGTTGGCAAATTTCAAATAAAAATTATAGATTGTATTAACTATTGCTGAATACTATACTTACCAGCATTCAAATTTCTTGTCAATGAATCTAACCCCATCAAAATATATCAGGTAGTTGAAATGATTTTCTTGATTTTATGTTTTTGTAATCCGCTTTTGCGAGACCTTTCCATGACCTTTGATAGTTAGTATTTATGTACTTTATGAAACCGCCAATCAGGCAAGTCGGCCATAGAAAATATATTCTTGCTTCAGAATCTACATGCATGCTGCCAGTGCTTTAAGGCAGAGTTTCGCCCCTTTTGTAAAAATTCTTTCTTTTTCGTGTCATAATTTCGGATTCAGAGTAATTACTGACAATGTACTATCACAGGAAATTTACATTTTAAGAGTTGTTTAATATTTTTGTTCTTAATTTTAACTGTGCATTATCTGGTAATCTGGTTGTCAAAAAACAGAAACACATTTATATTTTATCAATAAGTTTCTGCCTTTTTGCACGCAAGAAATAACACACAGTGNTGTCAAAAAACAGAAACACATTTATATTTTATCAATAAGTTTCTGCCTTTTTGCACGCAAGAAATAACACACAGTTTAAATTATCAACAAAAGTATTAAACAATTAGGAGGCCTAAATTGTAAATTTTATATAATAAAACATTCCGAATATGAAACTGAAATTATGACAAGAAAACGAAGAATTTCTGCATTATAGGTGATGCCTAGCCTTCAGTTCATCAGTCTGGTGCGAGAAAATGCAATTGCAATGACAGCACAAAACCACAATNATAGGTGATGCCTAGCCTTCAGTTCATCAGTCTGGTGCGAGAAAATGCAATTGCAATGACAGCACAAAACCACAATGCCTCAAATTTAGAACGAGTAAAATTTTAGTTGTAATATATTTTATTTTTAATATTCTTAAGAAGGCGATCTCCATGTCCAAGATGGCTGAGGCATTGCCTTCCGGCAAACAATTTTCCGGGTTCGGATACCGGGCAAGGCATATTTTGTGTAAGCGCCATTTTTAGAAAGTAAAAGTTAACATTATTTTAGTATGCTACTCTCACCCACGATTTACCCCACAGCCCGAATCCGGATTGATAATAAAGAATATTATTTTTAGTATTATTACTAATACTTTACAATTACTGTTTACTTTGAAGCTAACGTCTATGTATTTTTATGCTAATATGTGAATGATATTGTACAACACGTAACCTATTGTCCACTAAATGTAATATAACTAAAAAAAAGCGCCTATCGACTGTTTAATTAGCGGTTCACACTTTTGAATCACACCCGTAATAAACGCTACGTCCTGGAATAGCAAATTTTTTTTTGCGAATTCAGATTAATCGGCTATTTTAATCAAACCATACTGGCTATCAAACGAAAACTGAAAAGTGATAAGTAACTGATTATTTAACTGTTTATTGAATGCTTGCTGCAGCACTGAGAGATTGCTCTTATAATCCAGTCGCCAGGTCGGAAAAAGACCATCTGCCTGGAAAGTATTCGGAACTTAATGAAATTTTGACACGTCTTTCAGGGGTACTCTGGGGTGCTAAATCCGAGTTTTCGACCTCGAGGACCCTGTGCTAACTTGGAGGGGGGGGGGTCCCCCTTTCCCAGCGTCTATAACTGAAAAACTATGAGCCCTACGAACTTTTAATTTTAATTTTTGGAAAAAGCATTAAATTTACTAAGAATTTAAACGGTCAACAATGTTTTTTGACCCACTAGTTACCGAGAGACAGACGCTCAAAGTCAGGGGATGTTTCTCAAAATGACATTTTGAGCCACCNACTCTGACCCCCCCCCCTCCTACCGATGACAATGTGTAACAAAATAAGATTGGTTAGGTAGAGAGAAAAAATTGCTTACAAATGATTATGCTTACAAAGTTTATATACATAATTAACACAATTCAGTACGCTTTGCTTTTTTTCGTTCTACTGGCGTAGTGTCATCTTGGTAATAGTCTTCTACGTTCATAGCGTTTTCTTCTTGGAGTAATGCTTTATGGTGGAGGTTGTTTTAGATCTTGAATATTCATCGCATTCGTCGTCGGTGTCCTCTTCATTGATGTTAGGTTCTGGAGAGTTCTCACAAGCACTGCCAGCGCAGTGCTTGCATATAGTAGAGCACCGAAGTGTTTACATTGAAGTCTGCGTTGTTAAAGATTAATTGGCTGAAAGGATTGACAGAATCATCAACTTTGGGTTTCTCAGCCCGCAACACATAAGACCCTTCAAGCCTAGAAGCTTATTTATAGGAGGCTGAAAATCCCAAACTATGGAGGAGTTTCACAAGAAGCTTTTATCCAAATTTTTGTAGCAATACGTTGCAACACCAATCAAAATAGGTGACAAGAATGATTTTGGGCACACGGCTACCATTATCGCATATGCGAGTGCAAGACATTTGTTCTTCAATGATTCTAACGATCCCCGTTTATTCGTCAAANAAGAATGATTTTGGGCACACGGCTACCATTATCGCATATGCGAGTGCAAGACATTTGTTCTTCAATGATTCTAACGATCCCCGTTTATTCGTCAAAATGATGGCGTGCAAGAGAAGAATTAGCGTCTCTGGGACAACATTATTGGCATCAGCATAAAAATTATCAATTGGAGGGTACGAAGTTGTGTTGGTTTTTGAGCCGATATCCTGTAAAAATTATTTTTCCAGCAGTTCTCACAATTCGAGCCCTTTCTTCTTGTTCGTCCAAATTCTTCTCATTGGAGTACCAGTTATCCGTCAAGATTTTGTGGTTAGTGTTCTTGAAACNTCTTCTTGTTCGTCCAAATTCTTCTCATTGGAGTACCAGTTATCCGTCAAGATTTTGTGGTTAGTGTTCTTGAAATATACAATACTCTCTCGGTTGGTCGAACCAGAAATGGCAATGTCGTCTCCGTATTTCTCCTCCATACGCTTCTTTACTGTTTTTACATGCAGGCGGGAATCCTCAGGTATCTCAAGCATCAGCTGTCCGAGAGAAAATTGGCATTCTTCCGCATTTTCCTCGAGAAATTNCAGTTATCCGTCAAGATTTTGTGGTTAGTGTTCTTGAAACATACAATACTCTCTCGGTTGGTCGAACCAGAAATGGCAATGTCGTCTCCGTATTTCTCCTCCATACGCTTCTTTACTGTTACGGACGGGAATCCTCACGTATCTCAAGCATCAGCTGTCCGAGAGAAAATTGGCATTCTTCCGCATTTTCCTCGAGAAATTTGAAGATCATTTCCATAGCTTCATCTATTTTGGGAGTGGGCTGACCAGGTATTTTCTGAACACGAATAGATGGTTTGTAAAAACTCGTAAGGCACATTTTGTGGTATTCTGCGTTTANGAATAGATGGTTTGTAAAAATTCTTAAGGCACATTTTGTGGTATTCTGCGTTAACCGCAATTAAATCAGTTTTCATGCTATCCAAAATGCCAATATGATCTTCGATTTTTTTCCCTAATTCATCACCCCGCTTTCTTGCATACGTCAATATCGTGTTTGCTACTTCCGGTAACGTCACTTTGATCATAGGATTCCGCCTGTCGACAGGTAACTTGCTCTGTTTTTGTCTGTATTCTTCAGTTGCCACTTCATCACACGAAAAACACTTGTTATTAAAATCGAATGATAAAGACGCGTTACTTGAGCGAGTTGGCCTGGGGGTTGGCGTAGGCGTTTGGCTTTCACGACGTAAAGAAACCAAAATCAATTGCTCGTTGTAGTATTTTTTTTTTTTGGCAATCTACATGAATTGCAACTTTCTGCACTCCTTCAAGAAAACGTTGATGTTCGGGTTTTCCTCGTTTAGCAGCAGATGCAAGAAGCGTAGCAACTCCTCTCTGTTTCACAACAGATACTTCATGCTCTGCCAAATATCCCTCACAAATAAAACACTGATCTGTCTCTGTATTTGAGTTTGAAGTAGACGCCATATCAACTGATGATACAAACACCGAAAGACTCTGAAACAGAAGAAAAAACAATTTTAACATACCTACCTACTTGGTGTGATAGACCAGAACCATCCCACTGACATCTGGCAATGTACCTAACATGCAGGTTGCATTACCACGTTGGATCGCCAAGGAAGGAAGTCCATGGCGGCCCTGTTGCCAGTGACATGAATCAAGCCATCTTGGTCATACTTGGTCAACCACAAACATAATAGATAACTCACACTTTTCTAAATTCCTAGTAACAGTTCTGCTTGACTCTCAATTAGAACGAACTGCAATTTATTATAACGTTAGGCACTTCGTCGAAGAGAGAAAAAAAAGGGGGGGGGAGTTGAAAATGTAAGATGGTATGGTATAATTATCTATTATTTTAACAATAATTATCTTGAAAAAATAAAGTTATAATCAAAATCTTTCATTTTTCTGCTAATTTTTAGAATGGGTGGCTCAAAATGTCATTTTGAGAAACATCCCCTGACTTTGAGCGTCTGTCTCTCGGTAACTAGTGGGTCAAAAACATTGTTGACCATTTAAATTTTTAGTAAATTTAATGTTCTTTCCAAAAATTAAAATTGAAAGTTCGTAGGGCTCACAGTTTTGAGTTATAGACGAAAACCCGAAAAAAGGGCGGGGAAGGGGGAACCCCCCCCCCCTACCAAAGATATCACAGGGTCCTCGAGGTCGAAAACTCGGATTTAGCACCCCAGAGTACTCCTGAATGACGTGTCAAAATTTAATTAAGTTCCGAATACTTTCCAGGTAAAAGTACCTGGCGACTGGACTAGTAGTCTTATTATTTGCTCGTAGTCTTCCAGAATGTACCAAAAAAAAAAAATCTGGGACCGAGTACATATGTATAACAAACGTATGACTATTTGAAGTATGGCTTGTCGTCAAATTAATCTGCGTTATTCCCCACAGGTTGTAAAAGGTGACTACAAAATACTTTATAGTGTGCTATATTCCCTGCAGATGGATTGCTGGCATTTAATTGTAGGAATCAGACTTCTCGATTACAATATTTGACCGCAACTTCACATTGCGCTGGTTAGTACAGTTAGTAAATTGACATAAGGGAAATTGACAGCACTTGGTTTTTCCTAGTTAAATGTTATTCACGAAACACTTCAAAAAATTTGTTTTGTGGTTTCCTGGTCAAATGAGCCCAGAACTCTTATTACTGCATGGCCGTCCTTTCCAGAACGTGCATGTTTGTTAAGTTGTATTTGTCTATTCATCATCCGCTGCTGCTTGGGAAGTACGCAATAACAGCAGATTTTCAAGAAAATAGTTGCACTCAGTATAGGCCTCAATACTCTATGTGCTTATCTATAACTTTCTTTCTGTTATTGGCTGAATTTTAGATGCTCGAATAGGCCAATTGTTAATAGGTTACTCCGATACTCAACGCCTGTGATATGCAGGCAAGGAATCAAGACGTACAGCAATTAAAATTATGCAGTTCCGAAAGTATAACCAAAATAAATTATTTCGGAATAAAGCTAGTCATATAATATTTTCGCGAAAATCAGGTATCCTGAGAAGGGTCGAATTTTGCTCCTTCTCTAAATTGGCAATAAAAACAGTTTATTCTGATGTACCCTGCGAAGGGATCGATGACAAAGCGCTCCTGGTTCACCAAGTTTTCTGTAAGGGCGAAAAATCTAGCGAGATCACGTCGGGAATCGAGCCCATATCTCACATGTAAAAGGCCGATGCGATAGCCACGCGAAACACCACCGTATCGAGCAAGGATAAAAAAGAGGGGGAGGCGAATAAGTAGGGTGCCGAGAGTTAATTTGCGCATGAGTGTACGGGGTGAACGTCCAAACGGCCGGGCGCTCGTACAGATACATCGCGGCGTCCTCCCCCCTTCCTCCTTTAGGACAGTTGCTGGGTCCCTGGCCCGCGGCCAGCGATGGTCTGTGACCCTCTTTGATACGCGGAACTGCCGTCATCCTTCAGCCCGGCAACCCGCGGGCGATAGGCCACCACAGATGCTACCGCCGCCACCACAGATTCCAGCGGCTTGTACCGCAATGCGTTTGAAGCTGTCAGCGAATACGCGGTAGAGATTGCGCAGTAACCAGGCACTGCATCCCCAGCATTGAACAACGGTCAAAACCATGTGGTTTCCACTCACGGATAGTACACTGGTTACACTGACACACGCTTAATTATTTAAGGATTCCGCCTACCTGGCGTTTCAACCGCGTTGCAGAATGTTTTAAATCCAGTTTTTTTTTTACAAAACTATTAAAAGTGCTCCCAATATGTTTAACGACGAAAATACATACCCCATACGCGGACGGAATGGTACTTTAAAGTTGCCACGCATGTTATAAATATTATTTCGGAGCCCTTCCATAATACTTAAAAACGCATTTTTCAGACTGACGTATCTTAAAACATATTTGCCGGACACGAGACAAAATACGATAAGAATCTGTATTAAACTTTGTGGCAGACTTCTCATCAATAAAATTATAGGCTCACTGTTGAAAGTGCCATAGGTACACGCAGCAATACGAGAACACTGCACTCCAGTTCAGAGCCCTGCGCGTAGCGGAGATGCCGCTCTTGTAGCACGTGCCAGTGTAATCCTTTTAGCTCTGGCGCTTCTCGGTAAAAAAGGAGAAAAACGATGCAGCCAGGCGGTACCTTTAAGGATGAACGGAAGGGAAACTTAATGTGATTATGCCTCCAGAGATGGCATTGCTTATATCAGCTACAGAAAGTGTAACGCCTGTAGGTAGGCAACCAGTGGTACTCCGACCGTTATGATATAGCTCTGGTGGAGAAGGAGGGTAACGAGGCGCCCCGGGGATAATGGCCTGTCACTCAGCAGCTTATCACGTCTTGGAATTTTCACACAGTCCCGTCTGTGTACTGGATAAAGTTTCACTTCCTTCCTCATGTCTGGAGATTATTTTACAAATATTTGCTAGTTTCTTACATGCCATATTTTGGAGGTTATTTGGAAGTACAAATAAATTGCCAAGCGTAAATCAGTGTTATAGTTCAACAAATGGTTGATAAGCGACACGACCGTCTTCGTTTTAATCCATGTTGACAGCACTGTGCTTTAATATATATAACACAACATTTGTACCACTGTATAATTCTAAATTTCTAGCAAATTTAGTTTACTGAGTTGAGGACGTCTATAACCACATTTTATTGATGACCGTGTTAAGAGTATAAAAAGAAGAAAAACATGTTTTGGTTATTATACAACGCGAATGCGAAGGCTAATAATTAATGTGGAATTTATGATATTCTAATAGGTACCTGACCGCTACACTTCGTGCCATGGTAAATTTCACTCCGCTTATTGTTTCCAAGATGTATAGCGGCTCCCGACAAGCAGAAAAGTGAATGATAATCGCGCCCCATGACATATTTTCAGCTGCAAAGACTCGCTAGTTAGCTTCGGCAGTTAGAAGTCGAATAATGTACAAGAGTGACAGGAGCGACATTCGGCGTCAGAAAAGCGTTATTTGTGCAACCACTGCCATCGCAGACGACATGGATGACAAGAAGAGCATGTTTTTTAAATTAATATCTGGGATGCATCAAATTATAACTATAGCGATATTTGAGTGAGGTAAGACAAAATTCTATATCTGTATTTTTTACTCGTAATAAATTACTGGTGTGCTAAATAAAAATAAGCCATACATTAACTGTCATCATACATCATCGAAACAGAATTTTAGTTTCCTGTAAGTGAAGCGGAAGGAAGGGTAGAGGGGAGGCTTAAATTTTCTGTAACCACGCCCACTTTTTCATTTTAATATATTAATCTTTTCTGTATCAATGTTTGTTGTATGTTTGTGCGAGAAGTTATGTACCATTGTAACACTTATTTTAATTTATGCCAGGGTTTTAAACAACATGAGTTATAAATATTTAAGAGAATACAGTACTGAATTTCTGCTTGTAAAGTCAATGCAAAATTATAAAAGCACCATAAAAGAATAAACATTCTAAATCAAATACGTAATGCAATTTTTACAAAATCAAATAAATTAACCCATTAAAATACCAAATATTTGGAAAGGCATGAGGGAAGAAATAACTATAAATTATTGGCCGATAACCCGGGGTAGGGGAAGGGCTATACACCCCTGCTGGTTAAAAGTGGAGGGGGGACTGCTCCCTTGCCCTTCTTCCATACTTGTCACTTGTGACTATCATAGTGATTTTTATCAATTACGCTAAAACCTACAATGCATGAAAACTGAAAATAAGTGCTGGAGTGTCTAACCTCACTAGCAATATGGCAGCAACGCNTCACGTCTTGGAATTTTCACACAGTCCCGTCTGTGTACTGGATAAAGTTTCACTTCCTTCCTCATGTCTGGAGATTATTTTACAAATATTTGCTAGTTTCTTACATGCCATATTTTGGAGGTTATTTGGAAGTACAAATAAATTGCCAAGCGTAAATCAGTGTTATAGTTCAACAAATGGTTGATAAGCGACACGACCGTCTTCGTTTTAATCCATGTTGACAGCACTGTGCTTTAATATATATAACACAACATTTGTACCACTGTATAATTCTAAATTTCTAGCAAATTTAGTTTACTGAGTTGAGGACGTCTATAACCACATTTTATTGATGACCGTGTTAAGAGTATAAAAANTCTAGCAAATTTAGTTTACTGAGTTGAGGACGTCTATAACCACATTTTATTGATGACCGTGTTAAGAGTATAAAACTAAGAAAAACATGTTTTGGTTATTATACAACGCGAATGCGAAGGCTAATAATTAATGTGGAATTTATGATATTCTAATAGGTACCTGACCGCTACACTTCGTGCCATTTTTAAATTTCACTCCTCTTATTGTTTCCAAGATGTATAGCGGCTCCCGACAAGCAGAAAAGTGAATGATAATCGCGCCCCATGACATATTTTCAGCTGCAAAGACTCGCTAGTTAGCTTCGGCAGTTAGAAGTCGAATAATGTACAAGAGTGACAGGAGCGACATTCGGCGTCAGAAAAGCGTTATTTGTGCAACCACTGCCATCGCAGACGACATGGATGACAAGAAGAGCATGTTTTTTAAATTAATATCTGGGATGCATCAAATTATAACTATAGCGATATTTGAGTGAGGTAAGACAAAATTCTATATCTGTATTTTTTACTCGTAATAAATTACTGGTGTGCTAAATAAAAATAAGCCATACATTAACTGTCATCATACATCATCGAAACAGAATTTTAGTTTCCTGTAAGTGAAGCGGAAGGAAGGGTAGAGGGGAGGCTTAAATTTTCTGTAACCACGCCCACTTTTTCATTTTAATATATTAATCTTTTCTGTATCAATGTTTGTTGTATGTTTGTGCGAGAAGTTATGTACCATTGTAACACTTATTTTAATTTATGCCAGGGTTTTAAACAACATGAGTTATAAATATTTAAGAGAATACAGTACTGAATTTCTGCTTGTAAAGTCAATGTAAATTATAAAAGCACCATAAAAGAATAAACATTCTAAATCAAATACGTAGTGCAATTTTTACAAAATCAAATAAATTAACCCATTAAAATACCATATATTTGGAAAGGCATGAGGGAAGAAATAACTATAAATTATTGGCCGATAACCCGGAGTAGGGGAAGGGCTATACACCCCTGCTGGCTAAAAGTGGAGGGGGGACTGCTCCCTTGCCCTTCTTCCATACTTGTCACTTGTGACTATCATAGTGATTTTTATCAATTATGCTAAAACCTACAATGCATGAAAACTGAAAATAAGTGCTGGAGTGTCTAACCTCACTAGCAATATGGCAGCAACGCCAACAGGCACTGATCCAAAGGTAAGTTTCAGGGAAAAGAAGGAGGGGATATTTTTCTAGAAGAAAAATTTTTGGCATGTTGCTGTTTCGCGAATACGGCCATAAGATGTACATGAATAAATTTTTGTTAGCAGATAGTATTTTTTTTTTTTGCGAAATGGGAATAAAATGAAAATGAAAGTAACGAAATCTATACTTCTCTTTTATGGCTTAAATTGACAGATCTGGACGATATATTTTTGTTTGGCAGCACAATCTGCATACTGGCACATAGGAGTCGCGAGATGTATTTCCCGGAAATGTTCGCCCACGTCCAAAATTACCGTCAGTCGCCACGGACCCCCACCTGCGATGCTAGCGGCGTAGCCGTATACCCGTTTGAAGAAGACCGCATTTATCAAAAATCGCGTTGTTAGTCGCTAAGACCACTTAGTTTGTGTCGGGATCGGTCACCCTGCAAACATTACATCGCCGTTTCAGTCCTGGTACCCCACGAGTCTGTCTGATTAAAAGCATATTAGTCAGGTATTTCTTCAAGATATTTTTTAACTCATTGTGATAGTGAAAGATATGGGCGGCGCTTAACGGCTGAGGTCTTCAGCGCTGATGAAATTGATTGATTTATTGGAAAAGGCTTATTAACGTCCTCCGGTGTTATGTCTCTAGACTTATCAGTGGAAGGCTTACAAACTAACATTGACCTAACCAAAACTAATACCTATTCCTTATCTAGCATTGAAACCCAGAACCTCCCGCACCTCAGACCGGTGGCAAACCATCCGACTACGCCACGGTAGGTCAGCAGTGCTGATGAGGGTGGAGTGAGATGAATATGGAGCAGTGACAAAATGCAGTCCTGGGAAAATGGAACTACCCTGATAAAACCAACGACGTGGCAGCAACGTCCGCCACGTTTGCCACATGAGAAACTCGGGATTGAACTCACATTAATCCACCCGGTTCGACGTGGTGAGACGTGATAAGTAGTCTGATCACTACACCGCCGCGGTCTCTCTTTCCACTCATGTTAGCTACATCAATTGTATTTACTTTCTCATGTGTCCAACTGAGTGGCTTACTGAACTGTTAATGTAACATGTTCAATATAAATATTTTCACTAAAAATTAATATTACCTCATTGTTTAACATTGTTTTCTAAAGTAAACAATACGTTCATTTTGCAGCATGCCTTACAGAGCAAATTCTAATCGTCTTGGTTGTTTCTTGGCGTACAAGTTAATTACTTTATTTAAATCTAGTTTTATGTCATGGTGAAAGTTCAATAAAGCTAGTCCTGTTAGTTCGTGTCCATATATTTTGCGTTGTGATACAACTCGTGTCAGTGATACATATACTTATTATTCTCCTCGCTGTCGAACGAGCCTAATAGTTTTGTAACAAATACGGTTGAAAATCAGGGTTGGCCTAGTATAAAGNACGGTTGAAAATCAGGGTTGGCCTAGTATAAAGTTCGTCATGAGTTTACCAATATTTTTTTAAAAGAAACAGTTTCGAGAAATTATACCTTACTATTTAGGTGTATAGAAAATTACAACAAATTAACACTGATGCCATAAGTAAGTTTTCTCGATCGAAAAATTTACAACTGATAGTATTTCTATAATCTGAGTTAAATTCCTCACACAATGGTTACAAGATACACGCACAAAAACAAAAAATATAGGTGCATTTTGCTAGAGCGAGAAAGTAAACATGGCGAAACAAACAGCGAATAATAAGTTCCGTACTTGTGACGCAAGAAACTNTTTTGCTAGAGCGAGAAAGTAAACATGGCGAAACAAACAGCGAATAATAAGTTCCGTACTTGTGACGCAAGAAACTGTGTAGTCTAGAGCATGAGTAAAAGGTTATCCCTTTTTTCGTACTAAGCTTGAGAAAAGAAAACTCAGTCCGATTCACGGTAAAAGTTCAGTATTTATTATTTCGTAAAAAAAATGTTTACAAAAAGCGCACAANTTTGCTAGAGCGAGAAAGTAAACATGGCGAAACAAACAGCGAATAATAAGTTCCGTACTTGTGACGCAAGAAACTAGGTAGTCTAGAGCATGAGTAAAAGGTTATCCCTTTTTGCGTCACAAAAATCCCCGTATGTACTAAGCTTGAGAAATGAAAACTCAGTCCGATTCACGGTAAAAGTTCAGTATTTATTATTTCGTAAAAAAAATGTTTACAAAAAGCGCACAAACTAAAAACACACATCCCAGTCGGCGAGTAAGATTACTACAACCAGGAGCACAGATGTCACACACTGTAACAAAAAATAGTTTAATTTTGACATATTTCGTATCCTTGAGTCTTTTTACGCTCTCAGAATCTACGGAATGAATTTGAAAATTAAAAAAATGAGCAGGCGTCAGATTCCTCCACATTGACTTCACTTCCACCAGTGCTGTATGTAATGTGCTGCATTCTTTCGAGTCATTGACAAATNCAGATTCCTCCACATTGACTTCACTTCCACCAGTGCTGTATGTAATGTGCTGCATTCTTTCGAGTCATTGACAAATTATCTTGGTTGTGTCGTTTGATTTCTTTTACATTCTTTTAGGTGCTTTAGAGGGGGAGGGGGGAGGTGATCGCTCTTGAACTTGTGGCTGGATACCACCGCGATATTGTCCGCTCGTTCTCACTGAATCTAGCACAAACCTCCTGTGTGGCGCAGAAGTTGGGGACTGCAAATTAGGGTGAAAAGTGTCCTAAATTCTGAACCAAAGAGTGCGGTGTTTTCATATACGACCTGTGGTTTTGGTGTAAGTTCAGAGTTAGTTTAGTGTGTAAGGCTGACCTCTGATTTTTCTACTGGCATAAACCAGGGACATCAACAAAAAAAAAAAAACTTTAAATTACCGTAGTTACGTAGGCTTGTAAAAGGAATTATTTTTCATACTTCCGTCGAACAAAGGTTATGAAATATAAGATAGAAGTATGCATTCGTTTACAATTTTAAAACCATTTTTAACATCATAGAATGTTAAAAATTAAAGATGCGGCTTCAGAAGTATTCGCACAAATATCTTGTCGTTCTTTCTTTTTTGGCCTCTCGCGCTCGATATTGGTATTCTGACGCCTTTTTTCCCTCCCCGAGATGTATTATAATTTGTTTATATGTAAAAAGAAAATTTCTTTTTAACGGCGTAACACAATACAGATGTGAATAGACTATGGACACAGGAACTTTTTTGAAATACAATAGGAAATTTGTACGCTATATACATATTTCCGCCACAGTTAGACGCTAGCTGATGTATATACATGGAATACCCAATACAGCATTACAGCCAAAGTAAAGAGGTACAGAAACTACGCATAACGGGATAACTAGAGAGGAAAACCAGTAAGCGAGTAAGTAAAAGGTATGAATTATCAAGTGAGGAAATGGTACGAATAAACGTCCNCTAGAGAGGAAAACCAGTAAGCGAGTAAGTAAAAGGTATGAATTATCAAGTGAGGAAATGGTACGAATAAACGTCATCATCAGTAAACGCAACATAATCTGTCGTAACTTCTGTAAACTATGAATTATATGTAGAACATATTTTCTGTCAAAACATTATTTTGGGATCATTTTTAAAAATTAAATAAATTTTTAACATATGCAAGTTATTCAATTATTTAGTCTTAGTCTACTAGCATTAATTTTTTTTTCTGTTAGGAATAAAAACATAAATTTAATTTGGAACTTCTGGGTAAGTACTTCTAAATGAGTAGTAAAAACAAAAATGCATATTTAGAAATCCCTGTGGTAAAAGCAAATAAGGACTAACAGCAGGTATTTTTCCCTTGAGGGTATAATCAGTTGTGTATCAGGATACGCATCAGAAAATACTTATTGGCTTAGATAAAAACATAAATTGTCTGCCACTTTTGCTGTAAACCATATTTTTGACAAGGAAACGATATGCAGTAATTAATGGAATTCATGTAACATAATGTGATTCTATTTTGAGAAAATACTGGGAATATGTAGCTGTAGGCCTGTTCTAAATGCACAAATGTGTAAGGAAACGGACTCGGAACACGTAAACGGAACAAGTGGAACACTCGGATTTAACACTGCGTAAATACTACTGCCATACCTTCTGCACGTGTTTATAAAAACAGAAAGGATTATAGCCACGGAAAATTCACGTCTTTGTTGCCGTGTATACCACAATCGCCACGAAAACGAATATCATAAAACCAAATACTCGATTCCTATTGGCTACACGGATTCACGAACACGGAAGAGTTGGTAATTGCCCAGCTTTCTTACCTGTATCCGTACGTTATCCGCGTCCGCATGCATCTCATTATAGATTGAACACGGAGTGTGTTATATGCTCCGCTTCCGTTATCCGTATCCGCAACAGTTTCATTGTAGAACGAGCCTAAGCATTTCACTTAGTAACTTGTTTTCAACAAATTAAGCATATATTTTAAGAATCCGCCTACACCTACGCTCCACACAAGGAAAAAAACTTAATTTATTTTCCTGAGCAGCTCTATCGTTAATAATCGTCGATGGACATCTTGATATTATTATTACTATTATCAATTATCTTATATATAATATAAATTACTATAGTTTACTGAAATAGCGTGGACGTAATAATGAGCTCATCTATGCCGTCACGTTGTAGCTGAGTATATGAGACTTCAGAACGACATTTACGTCGCTTTGTGGGATAACGCATTTAAATCTTAACACCATATAAAAGTAACTAATGCGAACATTTCGGTCAAATACTTTACTTGTCACACTAATCGTAGAAATAAAATAACAGTCTGAAACGTCACCCCGTCCAGCGGAAATCCCTACTGTTTCAAGACTGTTTGTAAATACTAATTCATCTGATTGCATTAATTGTTTATTATTGACTTTGCCTTACTTTCAAATACACGTAATTAGGACGTAGTTCAATCTGTATTCTTTGCCATTTAATTCAGTCCAAATCGTATACATTGTCAAATATAATTTATAACAAATACAAATTCTTCTTATGATTTTTTGCGTAACTATAAGATTGGCCTCAAATTTTGCATGTTTGGGACAATGAAGTCTCATGGACAGCTTCATCAAAATAAATAATCCATAAAAGAAAACACGCCCTTCTATTTACACTGTCAGTATTTATTACGTGAATGTAGCCGCATTCGTGATAAGATGGATGACTTAAATTAATTAACTAACATATTAATAAAATATATTATTTAGGCTATAATAATCAGGTACAAAAATTTCATAGCTTTTATAGCCATTGTGTAACTTAACAATTCACTTTTATATTGCACAATTGAACGTAATAGCAAATATATTATTACAATAAATTAACTATTATTACTATATACAGAAACAATAAGAAATATAAATTAGATACTGAAATGAGTAAAGCTCAAAATTTAAGATACCGTTTACTCTCTTTCACTAAATAGATGAAATAATTTCCTAGTATTATGGTAAGATTTTGCGAATAGTCTCAAGGTCAAACTCGTATGTGTATTGCGCACTATTTTCCTCTCTTCTTCACTCCTAGATATTACCCTTATACTTGCCTTGGCTATTGACTGCCTGATGAGGGTGTTTTGAAGAGTGGTAAAAGGAGTTTGAGGAGGGGAGTGGAAAGGGTCTAGCGGTGACTCTGCTGACATGCAACAATATTAAGCCTATAATNAGCTTATATTATTGCGTGCAGAATTACAAAACAATTTTTCTGACAACTTTCTTTAGCCGCCATTGGTATACTTGTGCGTTTTCCTAAATAGCATCTCTTAGTTACGAAAACAATGTTTACAATTACATTTAAACGTATAATTACGCAAAGTATAAATGCTACAGAAAGCGCTTAGTTTTAATTAAAATTTCAAAATGTCGTTCTATCTGAACATTAATATTTCGTGACAACATATATTAATATATTTTCGGTACCGTCGTGTGCTTGGTTAATACAGAAAAATATAATTTCAGCCGCCTGGATTCTATTCTTATCTCTTTCTAGAACAACTATTTTAAATTTTTTTCATGTACGAATGCTGGTATTGCTATTGTATTATACAACTAAAGTACGTGAACCGTGTTTTATTTTTNATAAATGCTACAGAAAGCGCTTAGTTTTAATTAAAATTTCAAAATGTCGTTCTATCTGAACATTAATATTTCGTGGCAACATATATTAATATATTTTCGGTACCGTCGTGTGCTTGGTTAATACAGAAAAATATAATTTCAGCCGCCTGGATTCTATTCTTATCTCTTTCTAGAACAACTCTTTAAAATTTTTTTCATGTACGAATGCTGGTATTGCTATTGTATTATACAACTAAAGTACGTGAACCGTGTTTTATTTTTNAAATTTTTTTCATGTACGAATGCTGGTATTGCTATTGTATTATACAACTAAAGTACGTGAACCGTGTTTTATTTTTTAAATTTATAGATAATTTAACAAATCTTTCTAAACTTGTTAATTGTTAAACTTATCATTTAAATATATATCCCATTCATATGAAACACATTAAAAATATTTCACTTGTGACATTTGATTTTTTATTACTTCATTTTTGTTCTCACAGGCAATTAACTACCCATTAAAAGCCATTTTCATTGTTGTAGTTTTCCTGCACTAAATTGTGAGGTAACTTGGTTGCCACCATAAAACAACGAATTTGAGTATATATTTTTTGTAAACATGAAAACAAATGATTTTCAAATTCTAAACATGACGAATTATATATTTCAAAAAGTGTTAAGAGGAAGGCTGCGTCTTTGTCTTAGTTCCTTTATTGGTGGGAATATCTTCCTTTCGTTTACAGTTGATTTCCAGAAACACAGAGGTCCCAACATAAAACCATTTAATAGAAAAGGGGATATCCCATCCCAGTCACTTCATTAGTTCAAGAAAATTCGAGATGTGTTTCGCGATTTAATTCCTTCTTTCTTCAATTATCAATTTTATTATATGGACACTTGCATTGAATTATAATTCTATATTCGTTTCAGTGCCCGAACCTTGAGAAACTATACGTCGGTATAATTTCTGATTGCTCCTTGTGAACAATTTTCGTTGCAGAGTGACGATCTCCTAACCGTGGTGTCCGCAGGTAATTCGCGACTACTTTCTGTTTAATATGTTCGAGAACATAGTAGATAGTGTAACGACCTATATTGAAGTGTAATTAATTTCATTGTGAGCGGGGTTCGTGTTAGACCACCGCACACGCCGAACGCTGGGCATTTGCTGAGGAAGAATGGTGTAGAAAGCCCGATTTTACGCGTTCGTGTGTAACGGATAGTTTGAGTTTTATTTGCGGCCAGCTTACATTATAGATTTTTGTGCTGTCACAAAACATTTTTTGGCACGCCTGTAATTTTTGAGTGGGTTTGCTGGAAATGCGTCGTTTAGTGCAGCAAGAGGCCGAACTGTTCCAAGCGCGAGTGCTTTTTTTGCTCTAGAATTCAGAACCTCAATGTTAGAAATTTTTTCAGTCTGTAAACGTCTTCATTTTACCAGTGGTCATTAGAGATATCATGAGGGCTGAGTTAGGTCCAGCGGCGACCACTGCTTGAGAACATCACTTGTAAAACTTAATTTCTTTAAATTTAACCATATTCCTGCAATATTNCCAGCGGCGACCACTGCTTGAGAACATCACTTGTAAAACTTAATTTCTTTAAATTTAACCATATTCCTGCAATATTATTTGAAGATTTAACGATATAAGTTTACCCCACTTAATGTATAGCATAGTAGTAGCAAAACGGTGAGTTTTGCAAATTTTTCTCCGTGAATGATGCCACGAACTGTGTGTAAAATAAGTGACATTTAATTATTTAATAGTAATATTAATTTCATAATTAAATGAATAAATATCATCATTATAAGGTATCTCCCTCACAGTTATTACAACTGGCATACATTTTAGGAACATTAATTGAATTCTCAGATATAAAGATATTTTAAGTCGTAGTCTGTAATTATATTTTCGTTAGGAGACTGTAAAACAAAACTTAAAGATTTGTCTTAATTGAAAATTTTTGTCGCCTAGGAATTTGAATACAAACTGAAACTTGTGTACTTTTGTAATTTGACGTCTCAATAAACTATTTTTTAATTGTGCGTTAACTCATTATTTAACACAATTCAAATCACTCGAGAAACATGAGAGACTTTTCCAGATCACGTGACTACTACACGATTAATCACATANGTTAACTCATTATTTAACACAATTCAAATCACTCGAGAAACATGAGAGACTTTTCCAGATCACGTGACTACTACACGATTAATCACATAAGGATAGATTTACACCAACGCCCTGTCCGGGACCTTAAATCCAGAGACCATCAATTCGTGCACCACGCGAGCCAGCTGTGCAGCGGAGGTCGGCTGCCTATTCGCATGAAACGCTCGCAGTGGTTTCCAGAAATACGGGACATACGACAGCCGCACTCACCCTTCTTTGTACCGTTAGGCATTACTCACACGGCCTTACTCGACCCAACTTCCTGCCTGGTTCTCAGAAGCTTAGCAGTCTTACGATATTCACCGTGTTGAAAACCGGTCACACCTAGTTTTAAGAAAATCACGTACTTATTTCCAGCAATTTTCAAGTTTTTTCCTCGCTGATTACTACACCGAGTTCTACTTATACCTACACAATGAAACTTTCTACGGGTGTATTTAAAACCAAAATTCTGCATTCATGAGCGATGCACGTTAGCTGCAGTATAATATTATAACTTCAAAGAGAATATCCAACAAAAATAATTGAAACTGAAAATGCTTACAGTGAAATAGTTTTCAAAAAAATCCACGTTGTAAAAGTGTAAAAGTGAACTGTCAAACATTTCTTACATTCCCAGTGGTAAAAGTATTAAAACACAAGTTTGTAATATATACATATAATTAATGAAAATAAAGAAAGTAGTTCAATTAACACAGAATTATTTACTTAACGTATTTACCAACTAATGATTAACAAAGTCATGTTATTCAACTGCTATTATTGAATTATCTTCGTCCATTTATCAATTACTGGGTTCTTGTTAATCTTATTGATTCATCATTTCAATGCAAAATAAATCTTAGAATTACGGATACTAGAATAGTTTTCATTCCACTGAATGTGCAACATAACCACACTCGGCATACTGCTCGGAGAAGGTGGCGGTGTAACAAGGGGCAAAGAGGTTCAAAGGTGTGTTTATATATATATATGCAATTTAACTTCTGGGCATCAGGACACGTAGGACGATAAACATCTAGTTCGACATATTTGACAATATTTTTCCAAGTCTTCAATTTTATATTATATGACCATATATAATTTGTTTAGAAAACACTACTTACGATAATATTTTTTCCCCTGACTTTTTATTAATAATTTTTTGTGGGATCATGAAAAACCATAGACTAAGGTTCACTCTTTTCTTAGAAAAAAATTTGTTTCGGAGAACAAATATCTACGAACTTGATTATTTTGCAGTGGTTAAGATTGAACTATCTTCAAATGCAATTTGAACTATAAAGATAGATTAATTACATTGTATGCTAAATTAATTTAAAACTCATGCTGAGTTTGTGTGTATTGATTTCAGCTCCCATTCAACCTTAGCGTGCTTGCCTGATGCTGGACAAAATCGAGCATGTTAAATGATTTTAGGCGTGTCCCGGCCACCTTTCACAATGACGCGTTAAAACAAAATGCACTTTGCCCGTCTTTGTCCAAGCCATATTTTTAATCCTTTTTTGTACAATTTTTAATGCCCTGAAATTTGCGAAGAAATTAATAGTTATAGACTTGACAAAAACAGAAAGCACAAACGGTTATTCATTTACTCTTACTTGCTTTCTTGTAGCATGGTTTCTCTCGTCAGAAAAACTGTTCGTGAGATTAATATCGAGAGCATCGCAGAAGATGAAAATCCACCTACCTCAGCTTTAGTATTTGTTTTGAAGAAGCTAAAAACTTCAGTGTCTGGTGTGGTGAGTCTGAATATATAAACAATAATTACATTTCAAACATTCTGAGACACGTTTCTTACGTCTGGAGGATGAAAACATATTTATTACATAAAGACATATTTCAATAAATGCTTCAAGTACTTTTTAGAGCTCTTGTGCCGAATCGTTATTTATAGGTGCGTTATTTTATTTCGTAAAGGTGTTTGGCTATCAGCTAATTTTATGATACAGCTTTGCTCAACGTGTGGGTCGGTAGCAGGTAGGGGGGTAGGACTGAGTGCCTCGCCGACAGTGAGGCCATCAGAGAAGGAGCAAGTTACTCAGAGAAGCAGGAGCGGGGAAGGAATAGGCCTTGACCTACAGCAAGGAACCCGCCTGGAGTGATTTCGGAAGACCATGAAAAACCGAAATCAAGATGGTCGGACCGGGATTGGAACCCGCGCCTAACCGAATGGGAGTCCAGTTGTTTGCCCCTGCACCACATCGCTAGGCAGTTTTGCTTAGTGGTATGGGCTTACGCACTCACGCGTATATACGTCTTGATATTTCTGGCGCTTCCACAAATAACAGCAACTATCACTCTTGGGCTATAATTGAGAAAAAAAAACATTGTTATCGATTATAAAATATCTCCGATCACCATTATCCTTGTTACACTCACTTTCTGCAGCAATAAAAACAAGACGACGTCCACTAATGAATTGGAATTTCTGGCCCTGCCACTTAAAAACATAAAATTTGAATTTCTGAATTACGCCATTGAATGTCAAAATTTGTGCAGTTACAGGTCATTAAAATTATTCTATAATTAAGGGATGTTCTAAGAGGTGTAAACAACTTATCTGCAGAAACGAAATCTGCAGAAATGAATCAAGGATTCTAATTTTTTTCATTTGGCATTAATTAATATTTTTGTTTAATTTATGTTTTTGGCATAGCGGGGGACCTAGACAGAAAATTAATATCCGAGCAGGCGAAATCAGGTCAACGTACTATGTACCGTAGTATTGAAAGTTAACATATTTCAGAAAGAAAGATATACGTGTTAACAAAAGGCAGGTGAACAGAAAATAATTGATCTATAATGAAATAAAATTTATGTAATATTAAGGTAGAAAGTTATGATTTATTCTTCTTATCTAAATAAATACACAATTGCGAGCAAAGGTTTTGAAATCGAATACGACACGATTTTTTATCACATAAACATTTCCGCATTTCTCTGTGGAAAGACCTGGGATTTGAGTTGGGAGGTTTCAGTCAGCGAGATCTTGAGCACCGGTGTGTAAAATGAGGTGAGAATGGAGCAGCGATGGAATTCAAGGGCGGAGTAAACGGGAGTATCCAGAGAAAACCGCCGGCCAATGGCAACGTTCACGACGTTCCCCAAGTATGAAAATCCGCATGACCCCACCGGGAATCGAACCTGGTTCGCCTTGGTGGAAAATGAGAGCTCTGACTGCTACACCACAGCGGCCCCAAAGAGATGGGTTTTTTTTACAGCAAGTAATATAAGTAGGCTTACATGGTAGATTCCAGTGTCCTATGTACACTATTTACACTACTGCAGTGTTTCGTCTCTTACAGGTTGTCGTAAAAGAGTAATTTCTATCTTTGACTAAGTCAATGAAGGCTCAATAATAATATAGCAGAACTGTAAGTCATTGCCGTTCAAGACGACAAGTGTCATAAAATGAGAGTGAAGTTGCAGATTTTTCAAGTCGGACTAAGTATACGTAAAAAAAATCACTACCTAAATGCACAAGTTTCAACTAGCGAAAATGTAAATCCTGATGTTTGTGTGTGTTTTCTGTTTTGCTACCTTTGTTAAAAAGTGAGTATATAGACTTGTTAAGTTCGCTTGTCCGTCCTGTTGTAGACTGGACTTCAAAACCTATCATCAACATAAATTTTCGCGAGGCCAGCCTCACTGTTAAAAAATCTAAAATTTTCGCGTCCAGTAATTAAAACTGTACGTCTTTCCAAAACACTCTGTGGGACTGATATCAGTGGCATGAAGATACTATCGCGAGGCAAAGTTGTCCATTTTATATACAAAACGTAGTTTCATCTGCTAGTTAATTTGCGTGGGTGTGTTGCTGATTCTATATTGCAACATTTGTTTACAGATAAAAGGTTTTTCTATTATTTTTAATTGACTAAATTATTTTTATTATTGTTCCAGTTTGCAGTGTACCTCTTTCATTTCCTTAGATGAAAAGAAAATACGACATTAGGATACAAGTAATTCTCACAGTGTGTTTTAACGTGCTATTACTCATACTACTTCATATTCAGCAAGGTTTCATTTGTTACAATAATAATTTTCATGTTGGCATTCTAAGAGAAAAGAGGTTATTTTGTGAAGGTTAAAGCATTTTGGAAACATGCTAATTTAAGGGACTATAATAATACGGACAATAACAATAATTTAAAAGTCAATTTTCGTTTTATGAGCAACACGGGTTAGCAGCATTCTAATGGAGGTCAATATTACAAATGCCATGGGGTAGTTCACAATTTAAAAAAAAAAAAAAGTATTTCTTTTAAGCGTGATTTATTTGATATGCTGGGCCTCGTTTTGTTGCGATAAAGATTCAAATTTAATTAATTTTGCAATGCCTACATGTTTAAAGTTTGTATGATGTTGCAGCAATATGCAGTAGGGCCTACTTAATTTTAAAATACCACTGTTACTTTTCAACATTAAATCGAAATCACACTTGTTAAGGCAGGAAAGAAATGAGCTATGTTTCAGCATATTCATGCTGTAACACAATTTATGTAACAACGTCTGTCACCGTATTAGTGAAGAATATATAAGTATGTGTCAAAATGTTTAACTTGCATGTTAACGTCAATAAAGCAAAGTCAGTTTGCGTCAAGCAAATGGAATGTTTTGTAAAAACCTTCAAGCGTTGCGAAATACGAGAAATGCTTAAGGAGAAAGCAAGGATAAACGTTTTCAAATAGAATTGCTTGGGTTATAAAAAAGTCTTTAATAATTACTAATTTTACCGTAAATGAAGTCATTATATTCGGCTTATAAAAGAGATATGCATCATATTCTAATTAGCGAAATCTTTCTGCTGCAGAAATTCACTTTTGTTTGACTTTTTTTTGTTTACTTGTTTAAAGATTTTTTTCCTACTTGTATTATGTAAACCTTTTTTTTTTTCAAAATGTTTTTTTAATTGCTCGAATGTTATTGTGCACAGATCAAACGTAGTTGTTATACAGAAATTCGATATGAATCGTGGTCCCTCTCTAAACTTGAGCTCTGTATCTGTACAATCGAACGTCAACTTAGGCCTACTTATAGCTTTATACTGTAGATAGTTATACACGTTTTGCCATTATTTTGTAAATTTATGAAGTCTTACTTATTCGTTTTAGCATATATGCTTGAGCAGTTAAAAATCTGTTGGTCTGAATTCTGTTTTCCACATAACAGTGCGAACAAAAATAGTATTATTTAAGTAATAATTGTTGACAATTTTTAAATCGTAAATTAATTCGTAAAATATACTGCAATGCTTTTTTTTGACAAGACGAATTTTCTTTTGATCTCGTATTTCAGAATTTTTCTAGTCTGCAAGGGAAAAAAGCACAAATGCTGAGCGATCTTTTTTCAGCGGTCTTTTAAGTTTCTTTGTGTTGTATTATCTCTGAGCAAGCAATCTGCTCACCGATATTTTTTTCGTCGATGGTAGAAGTTTTGGCAACATGCGTTTTTAAACGCTATCATATTTTTATTGCCACACATTAATTTCGTTATAAACAATTTTTTTTTGTGTTTTACGAAATATTGCTCTGTTCAATTCACAACACTTTTCAATCTTAATATTTAATTTTTATGTACAGTCAGATGTATCAAGTAGTTTCGGTACTTCAAGCACCATAATCTGTAACCAGTAGTTATTTAGTAAGAGGACATGCGTTAACAACCAGCTACGCCTAATTTCCTACATAAATCATTTATCTAAACCTACATTTATGTAAACCTATCGTTTTATATTCCAATTAAGTAGACATTGCTTAAGAAAACATTATTTTGTTAACAAAGTTGATGTAATAGTTTCAGTATATTGCTATTACAATGTTCTGTGATATAAATTCATAAATGTTCGCTATAGAACTGACGTTATTCCCCACCAGTGGGTCATAGGATCTCAGTTAATGTTAAATGTCACAGACTATAAGACTTGAAGGTTGAGGGTATATCAAACAATGAGTTTCTCACATCTTGGTTTTAACAGGTTTATTTTACGGGAATTCATGCACACATTCCCGCCACTTTTGCGTGTAGTACACTAATTTTCTCGGCCCTGCGAGTTCTTGGCCTGAAGGGCTGATTACAGTGTTTTGGCTAATGTTTCCGACGCTGTGGGGGCATTATGTGACAAGACACTGTACTTGTTGTGGGGTAGTTGTTCCGGCAGTAATTCAGATCTGATGAGTTGGATGGCCCTGTTACAGGCCCTCGGACTGTCTATTGTTGGCGTGTTGCACTCAGCTGGCTTCTTTGCGACGTGGCGCTCCTCGTTGATGCTCACCAGTCGACTCCCGTTCGCTGTATAGGATTGTAACTTACAGATTACCTCCCTACCACGTCCCGGCGAGAGACACTTGGTGGGACCCCACCCTGGCTCTCGGCGCGGGGTTGCACTGTATTACTCCCACTCGCTCGACGTGGCGCTCCTCGTTGAAGTTCACCACTCGACTCCGCCTTCTCGGTGCAGGATTGTAATTGACTCCACTGACTGATGCGACTGACTCACTCGGCGCCCCGTGGCGCAGGAAATTACTGGTTATCTGTCACGATATGGCTGACCCCTTAGCACTGTCTCTGGTTTACTCTGCCGGGGCCTGAACCCCGGCCTCGGTCTGCGATATTACTCACCCGACTGTCGCATTGATGAACTGACTTTCTCTCTCTCGGCTCGCGGTTCTAACAGACCTGGTTAACTTCTCTCATGTAACTGACGATGCAACTGACTGACTGATGCGACTGACTCACTCGGCCAGGATCCAATCTCCCTGGCCTCGGTTAACTGTTGCACTGACTTTCTCTCTCAGCGAGCGCTTCTAACTGACTGGTTGCCTACTCTGGCATAACTGATTCTCCTGCCACAGAGTATCGCAGCTTCTGACTGCCCCAATATGACTGACCTGACTGACCCCGTCATTGTCTTTAAAAATGTCTTTTAAACTATCTGGGCGCCCTCCCTAGATTCCTAAATGTGTCTCCCTTGTTGGGGGAAGGGGAGGGAGTAAGACTTTGAACAATGTACACTTCATCCATGCATTGGCCTCTTGTTGATGGTAGGGGCAGGGGTTGGTGTGGGGCAGTTGCCCCTGCCATATGCTGTCGGCTTATTCTCGGTGCGTATCACCCTTCAGCAGGTGTTTTAATTTCTCTCATGGGCGGAAATCGCCAGTATATCTCATCATTTCTTAGGCGTGTACAAGTTTCACATGTTTTGCTAGGGGGTGGGGGAGAGGCCCATTGGCGGAAAGTGCTACCCCAACTCGGCACACATTAATGATTAGCATGTGTCGTACAGGAGCCCCTACACTGGTTTAAGCTGGCGGGGGTGAGGGTTGTGACAGTGCCACTTCTAATGCATCCTTCCAATATGCATTATGTGTCAATTCCCCCTCTATCTTTGGTGCTGACACAATCCATGCCAAAATTATGGTTTTTGATTGCTTCTCTGTAGAGCTCCTATGCTGTTGCCTTGTCTATGCTGCTTGCTCAACTCCCGTACAGTTAGCGTGACATGTTTATCTCGTGGCATGGACAGCTGAGACCTCCCTCCTTCTGTATCTCTTGCACCCTTCGTATCCTTCGATCCCCTCTAATTTGGCAGCCAATAAAGGATGTGTATGCCCACTGGTATCCGATGTGCCTGCCTGCAAAAAGGTCCTATCACTCTGGCTTCTGCGATTACAAAACAATGCCTTTATTCACATCGTATATTATTTTTCAAATACTTCGCAGGACTCATACACTGGGAATAAAAGCTCACTTCTAAGTTTATTGGGACAGTTAAAATACTTCATCTACTAGGCAACGGCGTTAGGGGTTGGCACAAAAAAAAGACTGACTTTTCCTCTGTTCTACTTCTGCCATGGACTACATGTTACTGTACAAGTAAAACTTCTGGCTACATATTTGAACTCGCTCAAAAAACTAAAAACAAAACATAAACAGGATACACAGATCGGACTCCATATAGTACTTACAAACCTTCTTACAGGGTTACAAAATTTTTACACATTTCAATAAATGCCCTCAGTGAT
The DNA here is from genome assembly GCA_002778355.1 of Clitarchus hookeri. Classification (NCBI taxonomy): domain Eukaryota; kingdom Metazoa; phylum Arthropoda; class Insecta; order Phasmatodea; family Phasmatidae; genus Clitarchus; species Clitarchus hookeri. The sequence goes on from NQII01000091.1 coordinate 467,484, forward strand.
CCTTCCAGATCACAGTACTTTACAGTACTTAATTAGCTCTTCTGTGCTTCCATCGCCCTTGCAAATCGGGGACTTTCTTGAGTACTTGCAAACAAAGATGTGGCAGAAGGCTGGTTATTTGCACAGCTGACTGACAGCATTTACGTTTTTGTGACAGGTATTTACTTTTATGTCTACTCATCAGCTGCACAAATACAAAACCCTCTTATCTCCTATGCTGGGAAACTCTGTCCTTGCTAATATCTTGCACACTGCCATCTTTACAAATGGTCTAACAGTAAACTGAAAACAAACTTTTAATTCCCTATGTCTCCAAACTTACACATGTTATGTTTTACTGGTGAGGTGGCTCCTAGGCAGTCTAAAAAAAACAATAAAGCCCTTATTGTATCTTGCCTGGCAGCTCTTACCCGTGGTCTCGTCATTGGCGCAAATGCAAACACACCATACCCTCGGTAAATTTTTTTTACACATTCTAACCCGGCACCCAGCTGATGGCCTGTCGCGGTACCTTACCTCCACAGATACATAAAAAAAATAACACTCAGTCACACTTAAGTGTGGCGTCTGCACACCTTTCGTCTAAAGGCCTAACTTCCTCATTTGCATAGGATAAACACAGGTCAAACTGTAAACACTGTGTCTGACTTAAGTTTCGGCGCACTTAGGTTGGCAGGTCGGGTATCCTACCCTTGTTTTCTCAGCGGGTGACATGAGTAATCACTTACCTCACATCACACTGCATCTGTGTCTGCTGGATGAGGTGGCTTCTTGTCCCGCCCGCACTGTGAACCTGGGTGACTCTTGGCAGCAGGTGGGGTGAGGGAGGAAGGATGCATTTCCTTCCTCTCATGCTGTTGTGCTCTCTGGACTGTTGCAGGCTCGTCCTCGGATGTGGCTGCGGTCTCCCGGGTTCGATTCTTGGTCGGCGCACTTCTCTTCATTTCTTCGCTTCTCGCCTACTGTCTCTTCTTCGTCCACTTTCTGCCTGCATGTGCTTGTTTTCGGTCTCCCTTTACTGCCTTCTTCGCTCCCGCTCTTCTGATCCCTTTTGCTCACTACTTCTTGCTTCTCGCCTGTTCTCCTTTACATGCATCTTCCTGCGCATGCATATACTTCTGGCACTGTGTTTCTTCTCAGCTGATGGCATGTGGCTCGGGTGTGTTATCTCCCAGCTCTCCATACTTCGTTATCAGCTGGTGAAGTGACAGATGCGACCTTGGGATACTGAAATAGCGTGTAGGGCTGTGTTACTTATTACTTTTGCCCGTCTGCTATCTTCTCGTTATGGTTCACCATCCGAAGACCTAGTGACCCACTGCTGCTTCCTATTTTTTTTCTTATCAGCTGGCGCCGCAGTTTTTCACCCGACCACCTGACCAATCTCACATTTTCCACTGTCCAGTGAAATTGACCTCTCGTTTCCCCCGTTTGCGATCCTCGCTACTCTCGTCCACACTTTCTCTTGCATTTCTCGTCGGCCCTCTCCATTCTCGCCACTTACAATATCGCACCACTGTCCATTGGGCAGTGGCCTACTTCTTCGCTAATTTCCCTCTGTCTCCACTCCTTGCTTAACTCCCTTCATTCTCTGGCCTTACTCTCTTGAATTTGCTCCTCCTGCTCGTCTTCATTAATTCCTTGTTGGTTGGCCTCGTATTTTGACTCATAGCAGGCTTATTAATGCTGTAGTAGACACCACAGGGTTTGAGACTCCCCGAAGTCTTTAGTTCATCCTGATTAGCTCGGTAATTCGGTAAGGGTGAAACCCCTTTTCTCAGGGTATAGTCTAGTACTTGTTTCGGTCTCTACATACTTAACTACGTTCTACATTGGGTGCCAATTTAACTTGATGTTATTTCCTTCATGTGGGTCATAGGATCTCAGTTAATGTTATATGGCACAGACTATAAGGTGACTTGAAGGATGAGGGTAAATCAAACAATGACTTCATCACATCTTGGTTTTAACAGGATTATTTGATGGGAATTCATACACACATTCCTGGCACTTTCGTGTGAAGTACACATACTTTCTCGGCCCTGCGAGTTCTTGGCCTGAAGGGCTGATTACAGTGTTCTGGCTAACGTTTCCGATGCTGTGGGGGCATTAGGTGACAGGACACGTCCCTGAGTAACTACATTGTTACTTAACTGTACTTGTTGTGGGGAAGTTGTTCCGGAAGTAGTTGAGATCGGATGAGCTGGGTGGCCCTGTTACAGGCCCTCGGACTGGCTGTTGTTGGCGTGTTGCACTCAGCTGGCTTCCTCTCGACATGGCACTCCTCGTTGAAGCTCACCAGTCGACTCCCATTCGTGGTATAGGGTTGTAACTAACAGATTTCCAGCCTACCACATCCCGGCGAGAGACCCTTGGCTGGCTCCCACCCTGGCTCTCGGAGCAGGTTTGTACTAGACTACTCCCACTCGCTCGATGTGGTGCTCCTCATTGAAGGTCTCCACTCGACTCTGCCTTCTCAGTGCGGAATTGTAACTGACGTGGCTGACTGATGCGACTGACTCACTCGGCGCCCCGTGATGCAGGAAATTACTGGTTGTCTGTCACAATTTGGCTGACCCCTTAACACTGTCTCTGGTTACTCTGCTGGGGCCCGAACCCCGGCCTTGGTGTGCGATATTACTCACTCGACTGTCGCACTGATGTACTGACTTTCTCTCTCTCGGCTCACGATTCTAACAGGCCGGGTTAACTTCGTTCATGCAACTGACGATGCAACTGACCGACTGATTAATGCTACTGACTCACTCGGCCCGCGTCCGATCTCCCCAGCCTCGGTTAACTGTCGCACTGACTTTCTCTCTCGGTGCGTGCTTCTAACTGACTGGTTGCCTGCTCTGACATAACTGATTCTCCTGCCACGGAGTATCGCAGCTCTGACTGCCCTGATATGACTGACCTGACTGACCCCTTCCTTGTCTTTAAAAATGGCTTTTAAACTATTTGGGCTTCCCTAGATTCCTACATGTGCCTCCGTTGTTGTGAGAAGGGGAGGGAGGAAGGCTTTGAACAATGTACACTTCATCCACGCATTGGCCTTTTGTTGGCGGCGGCAGCAGGGGGTGGTGTGGGCCAGTTGCCCCTGCCATACGCTGTCAGCTTATTCTCAGTGCGTATCACTCTTCAGCATGTGTTTTAATTTCTCTCGTGGGCAGAAATCGCCAGTATATCTCATCATTTCTTAGGAGTGTACAAGTTTCATGTGTTTTGCTATGGGTGTGGGGGAGAGGCCCATTGGTCGAAAGTGCTACCCCACCTCGGCTTGACCTCGGCATGCGTTAATGGGTTACACATGTCGTCCGGGAGGCCCTACACTGGTTTAAGCTAGCGGGGGTGGGGGTTGTGACAGTGCCGCTTCTAATGCATCCTTTCAATATGCGTTAGGCACATACATTATGCTCCATGATTCCGATTTGACAGGAACCATAGTAGTTTGTAGAAACTATGATATTTCATGATCTCAATTTACCTTGCGAGTATCTCAATCCTTTTTGTGACTCTATGGCACAGAACGAATAACAAATTACAAAAAGTCCCAAATCTGCCAAAGGTATAAATTGCGAAAAAAAAAATAATTTTATTTAATTATGCTTGGGATATTATATTTCAGTGTTAAGTCCGCCATCTTGAAAATCGTTGAAACCTCAGGAAAACTGGGTTTTAACTCTTGGGCTGGAGACAAGTTTTTGCTGGCATAAGTTTGACAATAAAAGTAATTTTTATATCCAAAACGAATCTGAGGCATGAAAGAGACTATGCTTTGTACCTCTATGAGTAAAAATTTAACACTTTAAATAAGAAATTTAAAAAAACTGTCTATTTAAAATACGAAAAATATGATAGAAATTTAATGTCTGCAGTTGCGCGTTTTATAGTGCTATTTTTTAAAACCTATTTGCAGCTTGATGTATTATTTTTAATGTAGTTAGAACGCATGAGCTACCTTTCGCAATCAAAACAAGAGGTCCAGTAATTTTATGCCGACATTTGTCGTTTCAAATTCATTTCTGTAGTTGAAATATATTTCTATATTATACAATAACAAATATTTGCTTGTTTTCCGATTATTTTGCTTGCGTGTCAGAGTTGCGTACAAGTAAAATCTGTTTGTAACTATAGAAAAGGAAAATAATTTAAATTGTATAAATTAAACTGTTATTGGATTCTGGGTATATTATTCCGGCTGTTTCTTGATGTATGAAGCAAGAATATTGACTGTCATATATAGGACTCACACAATATAATGACCAAGTTCTGAAATATATTTATGTAATCCAGACCTTCGTCATTTTAACTGGCTGTTAACTGACCTTCACTTTAATACAACATTCCGAAAAGTATAATCTCACCGCGAAATGAAGAAAACCTTAATTAAGAAAGTAGTGTACATAACAATTTAATAATTCCAAAAAGTGTGACTTATTTACCCCATTTTCCCCACGCAGTAGGTTAAAACAGGATAGTGTGCATATATTAAAACAAGTTTTAATACAACAATAAAAAAAATTAAATTAATATGAAACTGATTTCAGAATATATCTCACAACATAATATACATATGCTGATGATTATAGACTTATATATCAGTACAAACACTATAATGTAAAGTAATTCATACTAAGTACCCCACACTGTAAACAAATTGTGTAATTTTACACTAAATGTATGTGGCAGCAGTGTCTCCACTGACATTGGTGTGATTTTATACCTACATACACGTTTTTTTACTCTACAGCCAAGTAAATTTATCCTACAAATTAGCAAAATAACATATGCTTTGTAGAACTAACTTTATATAGAATGTTGTAAAATTACTATAACTATGTAGCAGAAAATAAACTGCAACATTCGTGTATTTTCTCCCCGCGGCAAGTAAATTTACACAGATATCGCAATTGTAATTTCACCACTGTGTATGTGTATTTTCTCACCGACAAAAAACTAAAATGGCAGATTCACTGTAATTGTAATTACAAAATTTCTGTAAATTTTTTACTGTTTTACTAAGCAATTTTACCATCAGTATATGTTATTAACTGTGTCATGTTAATTCATATACTTTATTATGTGTATTATTATAATTTTCATATTATTTTACTTAGTTTTGTAACTTGTTAGTTTAACAAAGTTAGAAAAAGTTATCTCCGAAATGTGGGTAAGATATTAACGAGTCCTCATCTCGTTTTGGGTTAATTGAATAGCGTTGCGCCCTACGTCCGGGCGCTGCTTTAACTTGAGGTAGGCCCCACAGTTGGGCGCGAAATTAACGACGACTCAGGTACCGCCACTGTCGAGGACATGGTGGCTTATCTGGTCAGAGTTAATGTCCTCCAGGCACCGACTAAAAAGTGCTTGGAGGTTGCGGGTATTATAATGAGGTAGACTATCACTGTTGTATTTTGAAGTACGAATATATTGTCTCGTATATATTCACAAATACACAACATCAAAACTTTAGAGGTGTGGTACTGTAGTACTTTGGCTACTCGTATTCACGGGGCGAATTCGTGGTTGAGTGGGGCTTCTTTAGGCGACGAATTTTATACTTAACTCATCGGTGAGTGTGGGTAGGCTGTCATCTGGGGATGAGTTCCAGCGAAGTGGTAGGCCTTGGATGCAGGCCCCCTGTGCTGCTTCTCCCTGGACTGCTGTTCGGACTCGTACTCACGTCTTCTCGTGATTTCTTCCCGCAACTCTCCCCGCGGCCCGGTGATGATCAACTGTCCCGATATGACTGACCCCTTAATGATGCGGCTGACGGACGTGGCCGGGTTCCGATATCCCGGCCTTAGTAACTGTTGTACTGACTTACTCTCTGCTCGAACTGACGTCTCTCGGCGGTGAAGATGAACTAACGACTGCCCCGATATGACTGCCTGACGTACCCGATATTACTGACCCCCTCCTATTCTTGGAAAGGGGTTTTTATACACGCCCGCCTTTGTCCTGAATTGGCGGCACGTGGCGCCTTGTAGGGGTGGTAAGGGGGTGAGAGTGGTGAAGTGGAAGACGCCTAACCTTCTGAAGGTTTGGCGGGGGGGGAAGATAATACCTACTGTCGTCAGCGATACTTCCGTGGTGCGTATTTTCTGAGTTAGGTGAAATACGCCCGGATTATTTGCTGATGACTCAAGAAAGCCCTGCACTCTCAACAGATCTCCCGGCGGCTAGAGACGTACGATGATGAAGAGGGGGGGAGGCCTTCGCTTCAACTCCACGTGTCCCGAAATTTTCCACCTGCCTGTGGTTCCACGTGCCGTCTCGTAGGCGCCAGCGAAGTGTGCTAGGCGGGGGGTGGTGTGAGGGGGTGATGGATGTGAGCCAATGTCGTGCTATAATCCCTAAACCGGCACGCGACAATATAAAATACAAAAGCCGACATATTGCATCAGCGTAGTTCTACTCCCTACCGCTAGATAACATGTTTTAAACAAATACCTGTAGTTATATTTCAATTCACAGGAACATTAGTGTAAAATTTCAAATACTCTACTCGTTTTAGCACATTACACATAAAAATGCAAAATTACCGAACATTTGTATGTGTAAAAATACGCTCATAGATGCTCCAGAATGTAATGCAAGTTTACACACACACACGGTCATTATAAAATTACACAATTGCAGATGTACAACTATACTGACATTGGGTGTTCATACAACGACTACGTAACAGTAAGAATGCAAAACTTAAGGTTTTAATACAGGAAGTGGGTGTATTTTTACACATACTTCAAAATGTGTAAATTAACACCAACATTGTGTTTATTATGCCATAAATTCATATTCATTACAGTCTCGAGAAAATTACGTATACCTAACATGCCAGATAAGTTACATTTTTCGATTATAATCTTTGGACATTGATACACATTGAATTTTTTTTGTTTCAGAGTTTAAAATGGTAGAAAATTTATGTTATGAACATAATTAAAAATATAATAAATGAACTCCTACAGAATATCTTTACCACGTGACTGATAGCAGTGTTGAAATAGGGCCTTACAATTACTAATTTGCTGTTTCTTACCAAAACTCTGATAATTTGCGGAAATTTGTTAATCTTTTGCACGAATGGAAGAAAGAAATACTGAGAAACCATTTACGTACAATTAAACTTTAACGCTTACTTATATTATCATTACTATGTACTTCATAATTTCAACAGTAAAAGAATTCCGCTTAGACATTTTAAAACAATTTTTAAAATTTTACAAAAATTTTTTTAAATGTTTGTTAGTTATAAAGTTACCAAAACGATTTACTGTGTGTATTTAACTTCTCCTAAGAATTGAAACTATGGGCTTCTCTGGAGAGTTAATTAGTCACCAATGGCCGACCACCCGTGGCGGAGTCGGTTGATACACCGCCGGTCTGGGGTGTGGAACGTTCTGGGTTGGAATCCCAACTAAGGAATGGGTGTTAATTTAAGTAAGGTTATAAGTTAGTTTATGAGCCGTCCCCTGATAAGTCTTCAGGCATAACACCGGGGGACGTTAATAAGCCTTACACAATACAAGTTACTAATTATAGGAAAATCGATGGAACACGCCAAGAATCGGAAATGGTATCTCTGTCTAGAGGAATCCACTGCAAAAAAGAAAATTTAAACGAATGAAACTCTCAGCAAGATTGCAGTATTTCCAGAGGAGCATATTTCCGTTATTCCAACAATATTCTAAGCATGTCGCCAATACTTACTTACGATTTGCCTGTATAAATATGAAATTCGATTGCTAAAATAGTTTTGCGAAGTTTATTTACACTTAATTTACCAATAGATCACGTGCTTTTATAAAACATATATTCTGTATAGTGTAATTAAATATATCTTCTTTACGTTAAAACTAGGTCACAGAGAGCATAACAATCTTTCAGAACATGTGATAAAATACTGTATAAGACAAAACAAAACAGCTCTTTACCAATAGCATTAAAGTGTGCGAGACAATCTACAGTGGCGATCCTAGCGATGCGGTGTGACGACACAACATATTTGGTAGCGCTATATTCAGTCAGGCCAACATTGTAAATTAAAATTTCTAGTATTTTATACACATATTTAATGCACATAAAGCCGTTATCACGCCACGCCGCATGACGGCGGCACCCTCGATCTGTTTCGCGAAAAAATTAAGCAAAGCTGTCCCGCATTGTTATAAAATGTATTTGGCGTGTTCTCTTTCGTGATAGGCAAAAATTCGAATGCCAAAATTCTGACAGAGGCTACTATTGGCAAAGTAACAGTTGATTGTTGGTACTCGGGAAACTGTTTTACTGCGCTGCTGGCACGCGCACTTTACTATTCCACACCTGCACGTTTCCAAGTTGAGCAAGCGCGGCGCCGGCGGCCAGACGGGCTCTGTGCGAATGGCGTCACGTGGCCGCGGACAAGGCGGCTTTGTCCCTTGTCATTATTAATGAGGCGGCGGCCGACCGCGGCTGTTTCGCGACAATCAATTAAGCGGAGACCGGCGGCCGGTAACGATCGCTTTCCTGCCGCAGGGAGCACTGCTGCTGCTGTTCTCGTGGCCAGCATATACAGCATGAGTATAAAAGAATACCCCAACTTTGAAGTTCTATAAAATCAAAACCAAACAGCCTACAACCTTGATTGACCAATCAAATGAACCGTGGAACCGTGAAGTTTATTTGCCATACACTCATAAATGTTCAATGTGACCACCACGAGCGGCTCGAAGGACATCTACGCGATAATCAAACTCGTTCCACACTCTTGTCTGCATGTCCGGTGTTACGGTTTGGATGGCGTCCGTAATTCTCATTTTGAGGTCGTCAATGTTAGCGGGCAATGGTGGACTAAACACTTGATCCTTTGTGTACCCCCATGGAAAAAAATCGCACCGGGTAAGATCCGGGCTTCTTGGGGGCCAGTGATGAAGAGCCTGGTCACCAGCTGCTCCTCAACCAATCCAGCGTTGNAACCGAGAGTTACGAACGCCATCCAAACCGTAACACCGGACATGCTGGCAAGAGCGTGGAACGAGTTTGATTATCACGTAGATGTCGGTTGCGCCACTCATGGTGGTCACATTGAACATTTGTGAATGTATGGCAAACAAACGTCAGGGTTCCAGAGTTCATTTAATTGGTCAATCTAGGTTGTAGGTGGTTTGGTTTTAATATTATAGACCTTCAAAGTTGGGGTATTCTTTTATACACACCTGTATATAATAATGTATAATATATAGGCATATGTTGTATATGCCGGTACCAGATATCCCGTTTATCATATGTGCATTATCTTATACAATGATATATTATTTATATTATGTTCTATAATGTAATATAATATTATATTTATTATGCAATTTGAACGTTACTTCAGACTTTCTTTCTTGCTTGGTGTGAATTTCAATGAGTATTTTCATAAAGAACAATTTAAAAACTGTAAAATAACAATGAAAATGTTTGATTTGTGAAATGATTCTTAAAAAAGGATTTGTTAGTTACTTGCACAGTACTGTCACAACGTATGTGTTTCTGATTTGAATTTGAATTTCCTATTACATCATTGGCTTAGAAGGACAAGACGATTGCGTTTGCTTGATTCTTTTGTTATATGGCATAAACAGTATCGTAAGTTCATTCAAGATGCCTACTACGAATATATGCGCTCGATGAAAGAAGGCTGTTTAAGCCTTATTGGTACAACCTTTATTTGCTGGTATGATAAGGTTGAAGAGTGGTACAATTATTGGTTCCAGACAAGTCATCTTCACAAAAGAAGCAGTTATACTTGTGGGGCCCCGTTGTTTAAATATCCGTCTGTTTCTGATGAAGTTGGTTATATAATGAGAGATAAGAGAAAGTATGACCTAATTGAGGAAAGGATTTTAACATTAAATGGTAATTAGTAAAAATGGAAATATTGAAATGATAGATTAGTNCGATGAAAGAAGGCTGTTTAAGCCTTATTGGTACAACCTTTATTTGCTGGTATGATAAGGTTGAAGAGTGGTACAGTTATTGGTTCCAGACAAGTCATCTTCACAAAAGAAGCAGTTATACTTGTGGGGCCCCGTTGTTTAAATATCCGTCTGTTTCTGATGAAGTTGGTTATATAATGAGAGATAAGAGAAAGCATGACCTAATTGAGGAAAGGATTTTAACATTAAATGGTAATTAGTAAAAATGGAAATATTGAAATGATAGATTAGTNATGACCTAATTGAGGAAAGGATTTTAACATTAAATGGTAATTAGTAAAAATGGAAATATTGAAATGATAGATTAGTCTTGTTAAAATGTATTATTTTTAATGCAAATTTTTTTGTTATTCAAGTGTAATGTGGTAACCGTATCCTCTTGTTGACAATATATGATTAAAAAAAAGTTTACATATTAAATTTTTTTATAGATTAATGTGGTATTAAAGGTTGTGTTGCCTTCTTATTAATTTTGGTGATTAAGTTAGTGTCATCTAAGGCAACCTAACCTTACCTAGCATAACCTAAAATATATAATATTATTACATTATCTTATTTTATTATATTCTGTGGTTTAATTACTCATAGCTATTCCAGTCTCGATGGTTCCCAGTGGTATCATCCGCCATGATTATACATTCGGCTCACGAAAAATCGCGAGTAGAATAAAAAACATGTGAACTATACGACACAGTCGTCCATGTTCGAGTCACATCTATTTGTTTATTGGTTGCTGCAGCTTTGGTTTCCCATTTCAATGGGTAGCATGAAAATGGTGTTGATTTCCCTGCAGCTAGGCTTTTTACTGACTCAGAACCCTAATGAATTGACATAATTTTTCCAAACGTAACAAAAAATTATCTACATACTTGAAATCCAACTTTTCCTTAAATTAATTTTTAAAGTTTTGAAATCCCTTGTTAGACCTATAGAGTCGTAATCGTTCACGCCATATCAAAAGCAAAGATTTTTCGCATGTTGGAGATATGGCGGGCTTGGTACCGCATGACGTCGCTGCTCCACATCCACCTCGCTGCAACCACATGTGTTCCGCCCCGCCCAGGTATCTACAGTAAAACTCACTTTTCTGCCATAGAAAAGAACACCTCTCCTCTCTTCGCAGAAACATACATCGTCAGAATACTAGCCCACGAGTCGCGACATATCACTTATTCTTACACTACATTACACATTGCTTAAGCTGGTCTCAGTAAACTGATAAGAGGGTCTGCGTAAAAAACCATCTTGTTTTCATTTGCCTTGGAACAGAACACTTTAACTACGTTGCATAGTCGTCGAGCGCTTGCTTAAAATCTAAACCTGAAATAGTAAAAAATGGTTGCAAGTTGTTAAAACCAGCGAAAATGGCTCTACTGGAAATCAATGGCATCTAAATTATTGTCAGTGTGGATAAAATCCACTTATTTAGTAGTGACTTTTTTTTTTTGNACTGGAAATCAATGGCATCTAAATTATTGTCAGTGTGGATAAAATCCACTTATTTAGTAGTGACTTTTTTTTTTTGTAATTTCTCATGAATCCCACTATTCTCAATAAGTGGCATGCCAATACATTCAACTGACCTGTCGNTTTTTTTTTTTGTAATTTCTCATGAATCCCACTATTCTCAATAAGTGGCATGCCAATACATTCAACTGACCTGTCGTTCGATGGCAGATTTTCTTTGACATTCAGTGACACCTATTGTACTGATTTATGCCACTGGTTTTAGGTTTATATCAAGTTCGAGAATAAGACTGTCTTTATCAAGTTCAATGTTAACCTGAATTCAAACGTGAAAGCGGCTTCACTGTAAAAAAAATTATACAGAAATTTACATTTAACATATGGAAACTTCTGTAATTAAGGAAAACGGACTGATCTCCGTATCAAATAGGAACCAATAAACACACTAAGCCTGGATAAGTGATACCGTCCAATGAAATAACATTCACTGAAAGTCAGTTACAAGCTAATATCGCATTTGGAATCAATTGTATGACCTAGGAATAACTAAATTAGTGGTACTGAAATTCTTGACATTCACTGGGAATCACATTTAAATCAATAAAATTCGGCCATCATGTTAGTCAGTTAACTGACACTGATTACCATTGGTGCATTTAACTGATTTTTCACTGATTTGTCTTCATTTTCACTATTTTAGATTTAGAGCGCAGGTTAGGATTTCGTAGACAAATAATACCGTAACTTTCTTTGCCGTTGTAAACCGATAACAATTGTTTCCTGCAGCTGTTAGGATTTTTAACACGTGTGGGTTTCAAATATCATAAAATAGTACATACCACTTGTAACAAACGTCAACACCTAGGGCTTAAAACACTGCAGATATTACTGAACTTACGTGCATTACTAGTAAATTGGGTAATCGTTTGTGTCACTTCATTTTAATGAAAATGTTTTAATTACGATTCTCATGCGAGTTTGTTGAGCGAGTTTGAGAAGTTATTGGCTGGAGAAAGCACAATAAAAAGCATCTGGGATATTACGTGGATGGAGTGTACATTTATAAATACAATTAATTTTACATAATGTCACAAAAAAAATTTTTCTAGCAGTTCTAATAGCAATTTGAAAATCAGATACCGCCCCCCCCCCCCCGTTCTTGTTATATCGGTGGGAGATGGCTCTGACTAGTTCGGCATAACGCCACTTCAGTCAAAATATGCAGCTGCGTAACTCCATATACAACGAGGTGTATGTACGAGGGTTATTCGGAAAGCAAGGTCCGATTGGGTATAAAACATAAGCCATCAAAGACTTTTTCAAAAAATTTTCTTTATTTAATTCCTTACATGTTTCTCGATTTTTCTACATAGTTTCCATATTTGTTTAAACATTTGTCATAACGTTCTACAAGATTTTGTATGCCTAAGTCATAGACGTCTGACGCCTGTGAGGATACCCAGTCTGCAACTGCTTCTTTCGCGTCTCGTCCCCTGTGACAATCTTCTCTAAAAATGTATCACCTTCCTAATGATATCGGTCCAAAAAATCAAGAGCACAAGCCAATATTTTCATTTGTTGTTCCTCAGTAAGCAGCATGGGAACCCAACGTGCGCACAATTTGTGAAATTGCAAATTTTCAGAGACAATTTTGTGCAAAGTTGTTCTACCCTCATTCGGAAATTCCAATGCTAAAGTTGAAATTGTGAATCGCCTGTCTTCACGAATCTTTTCGTCCACGGCTTTGACCAAATCTTCTGTGATCACTAATGGTCGGCCTGACCGCGGTTCATCATGGACATTTTCCCGTCCGTCCTTGAAAGCTCTCACCCACTTACGCACTTTGCTGTCGCTCATCGCATTGGGGCCATATACTTTACTTATCTGTCGATGAACTTCCGCTGCTGAAACGTTCCTTGCTGTCAAAAACCGAATCACTGACCGTATTTCACAGTCGGTGGGCTAATCAATTGTTTTAAACATTTTGAACTGACACTGTAAACAGCACACTGCAAAAATACCAATGCAAATGGCGTCGTTTTACGAGCAAGGCATGCCGGGAGTCGGTGCGCATGGGCGTTACAATTTTCGAGCGACATTCGATTAGCTACGGCGATTGGGACCTTAATTTACGAATAACCCTCGTATATTCTGTGCTAAATCTTCTGTGCTCACATTCCCTCTGTTACGCGCAGCTGCTTCGCCTACGCGACCTCCTCCTCTCCTAGGCAGACCTCGCGTTAGTATCCACCGGGACGACGGCATCGGTACCCGGCGGAGTTGAGGGAGCCACCACACGGGCCATAATAACGTTAGCGGCGCTGAAGCTACTCCTGCCTCTGGCAGAGTAAACAACTTGGGAGAAATTGCGCCAATTTTCTAGTCATCACCTCCATCGGCGCGAAGAACTTTCTGAGCCAGGTCATCCCAGCTATGCAAGCAGCGGCGTGCCTCTGCCTCTGTCGGCAGTCTTGAATGGCGATTAGTACCGAGTGCGTGCGACGTGTGAGAGATAGTAAACGACAGGCGAGGGGCAGTGGCCAGCAAGTTCACTGTGTGACTTTCGGGAGAACAGAAACTGAGAATGATCGCCTGGACTGTAAGAAAGTGGGACTTGTTTCGTGATTGACGGACATGTGGATGATGTATATGTAGAGCAGTGGCTGTAGATGGTAGAAAGACGGTGATTAGGACTTTGATTGTAAACTGAAGAGCCAAAAAATTCTGGTATAGGCGTGCGTATGAAAATAACAGACGTGTGGAACCAATCAGAGTAACGCGATGCGGTCGGCAGATAGATCGGTTATTGCTGCTACAATGGCAGGTTATCAAGATTTAAGTAAGTTGGAACGCGGTGTTACAGTCGGCACGAGAGATGGGACATAGCATCTCCGAGGGGAGGTAGCGATAACATTTGGATGTTCGCGTACGACCATTTCACGAGTGTACCGTGAATATCGGCAATCCGGTAAATCACATCTTCGACATCGCTGCAGCCAGAAAAAGATCGCGAAAGAACGGGATAAACGACGACTGACGAGAGTCATTAAACGTGACAGACGTGCAAACCCTTTCTCAAATTGCACAGATTGGATTTGTGGACTGCCCTGCAGGATTCATGGTGTGAATTGCCTCCTGCATACCTTCAGACATTAGTCGAGTCCATGCCACGTCGTCTTGCGGCACTTCTGCGTACTCGAGG